>JASFAX010002594.1:0-45378 GCA_030737875.1 Allium sativum
TTTTTATAAATTCGGTTTATTATTATTATTTATAAACTAGCTCGTATTTCTAGCTAAAAAACCTATTTGTACTCAAGAATGTTGGAACTTTAGAATCTCAAGTTTGATTGTAATAATTTCAGTAAATCATCCAATATATATAAAAAGAGGGATACTAAAAATCACAAAGAATGGGTATTAATTAATTTCAAGTTTAGTGGCATATTCCATGCCATTTCCAATTCCTTTCTTTCTACTAATCAGATTATACTTATTAAAATCACATAAAGCCCAACAATTCTGAAACACGATTAGATTAAAATTTAAAACCACATCTTCATAAAACTACAATTTTATAAAACTATTTTTTCAAAACTGTTATTTCAAAACTGTTTGCTCCAAATTTGGGATCAAACACCAAAGGTGTAAAAGTTACACTTCACCGATTTGGTAAGAATATGGAATTGTGTAATCGCAAAATAAACGGATAAAAGCAAGTAAGAACACAAGGAAATTTTTATAGTGGTTCGATTCTCTATGAATTTACATCCACTTTCAATCAATTCTCATTATGATATTCAAGCTTACAACATATGAATTTTCACTCATTACAATCATTTCTCTCTTTTAACTCTACTTATGATTTAACTTTCTCTTAAATCGGCGAAGAGTTGGCGGAGTCATTAGCTTAACAGTGAGAGAAGCATGAATCTTCAATCCTTTAAGTGCTTTGGCCCTTTCTCCATGATTTTGTAAGAGTTTTGCGTTAGATCCGGATTTAGAATGAATTAGAGAAGATATGAAATTGTTTGAATGATATTGGAGTGATTCATCTTGTAGCTAGGATGATATTGAAGGTGCTTAGATTCAATTGTAGAAAGCTCTCATGATCATTGACTTGGATTTGATCTTCATGAAGTTAGAGAAGTGTTGATGAATCCATAGAAGCCATTAAAGAAGTTGTAGATGAGCTTTGAATTTGACGGAGTCCCCTTGTAGGAATGAATTTTCGGTCCCCCTTCCAAATGAATTATGAGGGGTATTTATAGGTGATATTCAGACCAGATGGCAGTTTCGTAATTAGCTGACAAAAATCGCCATGAGTCAAGTCGTATGGCAACATGATTTGATGCGACATAATTGGTTCCTTCAACTTAAAGCTTCCGTGCGCCTCTGAAATGGCTACAGTATGATGGGGCACGACTTATCTCGGTCACGACATAACGCTAATCCCATCTCCATATCATACTCCTTCTACGACTTGTACATCATGTCGCTGAACGACATGGATGATACTAGTAAAATAACGTCATGCCATTGACCGGCATGAATCTTATCCTTCTGAGATCGCCTTGACTCCCGCCGTTGGGACATCATGACTTATACTGCAACATTGTGTCATTCAACGCCTTGAGCTTGCGACACGTCACGTCATGACGGTATGTCATTCGGATGACAGCTGGATGCGGCATGAGTAGGTTACGACATAAGGGCAAGACGACATGGCGTGTTTCTTGAGTCTGACTTAGCTCTCGCGACATGGTTTTGCTCCAGATCTTGAACATCGACTTACTCTTTATGTCATAGAACGATATGGAGGCAGGGTGGCATGACTCATGTCGTATCCCCCTATACTTCTTAGCGCTTTGGGCTTATGGCACGTCACGATGCCATATCGGATGACGACTTACTTTATCTTTGTTGCTATAAATGGGGCACGACATGACTTTACAACGACCTATTTCATATTGCTATACGACATAGAGAGCTATGGCGTGGTTATTGCCTTACCCTTTAGAATCTGAGCGACATGGTCTTCATTGTATGAACCAGTGATCCCATGCTGACTTGCGATATGAAGAGAACTCCGCCATGATATCTGAACATCATGATTGCTGGATGTTTTTTGTCTTGCTTTCCCAATATGAATAGGTGCGATATGACTGGACTTCCTCCCTTGCGACATGACTCTCATGACTTAGTTAAAGCGACATGACTCACTTACCCTTCTTATGGGTTAATATTTGCCCCTCGAAGTTCACGTTATTGATAATAATGCTGACTTCGACTCTTATATATGCATTCCATGGGTGTTAAGTCGATGAGTGCTCTTACGAAGTGGGCCCAGTCATTCCCTAGCTCATGTCGCATGTCGTATATGCCATCTTTATATCAAATGTTTTCATGTCGCCATGGGCTTTAAATGAAGCCCCACTCGGCCCAATCCATGCTAACACCTTTATATTGTCTTTTAAAGTCATACAACCATTCATATGTCCTATTTCTCTCTTCATTTTGAAGCTTTACCTCGTTAATGGCGGATCGGGTCAGAGAAATATTATCGCCTCTCTCATAAGCGACTTGTCTAACCAAGCCGGCGCCTTTATCCAGGTCATCGCGATTGGATTCTAACTGACTTCAACGAGCCCCGTCAATCCAATTCGACACTTATACTTCCAACTTTGGAGAATTCTTCCTTCAACGACTATTCTCAGAACTTATCGTAAGTAATTTTTGGATCTGAGTTCTTCTTTGTTCTTCTGATTGATAAGATTTATATAGGATTCAAGGATTTTTACTTATTTCCGATAAAGTGACGATCTTATGAATCGATTTTGGCTGTTTTGTGATATTGAGATGCTTGTGAATCAAAAACAAGTTGAACCATAATGAGTATACTTGTGTATGAGGGCTCTGAAATTCTTTGATTCTCTTTAAACCCCTAATTTCTATGTAATACATACGATTTGCACTTTATGTTGTTCCAGCGTCATGAGTTTCAAACCGTGCTTGAGCGACATGACTTTAACGCCATAAAAAGCCTTGAAATTGTTGATGATGATCGTATGAGTTGTTCTTGAAGTTTTTGTTATATTGCACACCAATCGCTTGCCGAATTGTCTGAATCACAAATTTTATTGTTTTACCATAACTGTTGTATGATTCTTTTTCTGTGTTGCTTCAAAGTATGTTTGTGGCATGCTCCGAATTGTGTTTATTTGATAATCCCATCATTAAGTCATGATAATTAATTCACGTCATTAAACCTATGTGAGTTGCCAATTTGTAATCGTAATCCAAGTCGTTCGAGGTGGCATGTCGTATGAACGACTTGAGTCTTAGAATCGGTCCGAAGGAGTTGACCTCTTGATGACTTTAGTTTAAGACTGTGGATAGGTGCTCACGTCCCTGTTCGACCCAAACCATAAGAGGATATAGACTCTTGGTAAATTATGCCTTTATTGATTTGTTTCCCACGGCATAATTTTTCCTTTATTCCAAGTCATTGACACAATGTCTGTAACTACGTGATAATAATGTGAATCTCAACTTGTGATAGTGTTTGGACACCCCCTTTCTAATGTCAAAACCTTAGTGCTGAAGTTGAGTTACTTTTAAGATTCCAAGTTACGAACTAACATGAGTCTCAGGTCGTAGACCTACAGGAGTTTCAAGTCTTGAGTTGACATGAGCATCAAGTTTGTGGATCGACATGAGTATCATGTCGTGAACCGACATGAGCATCATGCCGTGAACTGACATGAGCATCATGCTGTGAACCGACATGAGCATCATGCCGTGAACCGACATGAATCCCATGTCATGCACCGACATGAGTCCCAAGCCGCGGTAGTGACATGAGCAAACCGTCATGTTGCTACTACGACATGGGCAATCATTGCCGCAATGACTTGACTCCAATGTCAACAAACGCCTTGCCTCAGTGTTTGTTACCTTTGTGTTAATGCTTTAATGTGTTTTCACACTTCTATTCTTCGAATCTTGTTGCTAGAAAAATTGAAAGATATTCAAGTATATCTGTGTAGAATGACTACTGAAAAGCAAGTTCTTCCTCAAAGTAAAGAGACCTCCTCGGTTCAAACCGATCCTTCCTTAAACAAAGCTCCCAAGACTGAAACAACCATAATCTCTAGCCAAGTTTCTAGCCCTCTTCCTTTGGATCTCCGCCCGATTAAAGCTAGGGATCAAGAGAGACAGTCTACCACTCTAACCCATGAGCAATACGAACTACTGTGCGGTCAATACGGAATTCCTCTTATGGATGCAATATTACCAAAGGATGGCATTTTTGCTGACGACCCTCATGTTGGATATGTTGCTGTAAGCAAAAAAATGCTATCAGCTGGTGCTATTCCCCCGTTTAATCCTTTTTTAGGGCGAATCCTAAACCGTCTAGGCATTGCTCCTTTCCAACTCCATCCTAATGGCTACACGGTTTTATTGGGCCTTTATGTTCTTTTCATCGATACGACAATGCAAGAGCCTACTTTCCAGGAACTTCATTACTTGTGTTCTTTCAAGAGTAGGAAGGACACCCCTTCTATTATGCATGTTGAAGGTGCCAGAAATCAGAAGCTAGTTCTCGAATTACCGGACAGTGTTTCTGGATTTTTAAACCAATTTTTCTTTGTTAGATGCCCAGAACCATTTCGAGGGCAGATGACAGATGGAGGTATGCGTAGTTTATTCAGTGGTCTCGATTTTACTTTCCTCTGAGTTATACGTTCTTACATTATTTCTTTTGAAATGCAGTACTCCCTACCCTGATTAAGGACAACAAAGCATCCTCTTCTCTTAAAGCCACATACGAAACACTAAAAGCTATTGACGAGGCTAAGAGAAGTAGAAAACTTTTACTTACTGAAAATATTCTTTTCCAATACGAACTACTTCACCCCTTGAGGAAGTTTTTATGCAAGGTTGGACCTTCCACTCCTAAACCTAACCCTACAGAGTCGGACATCGGCTGTTCTGATGACAGAAGTGTAATTCAGGCCAATGAAAACCCTATTATTGACCCTTCTTTGAAAAGAGTTCAGGGCCTACTAGTGGAAGAACGTTGCCTTTGTCGAAGACTTTGAATAAGGATGAAGAATCTAATAGTCATAGGGGCGAGGATCCTACAACATCGACTGAGTTGACTGAGAAAGGGAACACTTCCCCGCATTCTGAGCCAGAATCAGATTCCGAACAGGTTAAGAGAGATAATAGGGAAGTGAATCCTTCTGAATTTGAGCGCGGGACTAAATATGATGGGGAAGACGTAATCGCATTAGAAACTAATCCAAATATTGAGACTATAACTGGAGATTCCCCTACTGAAAATGCAGCTAAGGAAGATTCCGCAGGTACATTTGACAATTTGAGTGATCTCAACTCTGCTAGATATGTTAGTCAGGATGGTGCAGTTACTCAGCCTCTCGATCCTCAAACCATAGAAATCGGACTTATGGATGTAGCCTCAACTAAGTCAGAAAGGCATCTTAAATCTTTAGCAATCCCCTTAGACCCAGGGGATATGACTGGTCTGTTAATAACAGTATCTTTTAAAGAAATTCATCTCGTGCATTCCAATTCCTTTTTTGTATTTGTATACTGCTTTAGCATTTTTAGATACTTTGTAGTTTCAAGTATCAGAAACTCATTCATAACTCATTTCAGGTCTAGACATGAAAGGGAGACGCTCGTCAGGAATCAGATCAGAATTTAGTAAAAGGAGCAAAGCTTTCGATCCAAAGCACTTACTACGATCCGAACCTCAGCAATCATCACATCGCCGTGAGCAGCTCCATCCTCCTCTGCCCTTGAAACCCTCTTCTCAGTCTTTACATGCATCAGAATCCTTCCTGACTGAGGAACAGAGGAAGAAGATATGTGAGGAAGAAGAGGAAGAGGCTAGAAGACGCAGTTGGCTAAGGGAAGACATTCCCGATGAAGGGGAACGAGGGAGGAAACGAGGAAGGGATGGTTCTTATAAGCATTCCCGAGTAGAAAAGCTGCCTATTAAGCCTCGACTTCCTTCATCGTCCGGCCCTTCCAGCCCGTCAGCCGAGATCCATTCGATTATTAATAAACCTCACCACACTCCTGGTTCAACAAATGTCTCTTTTTTCGAAAAGCTCTCAGGTTGGAACTTGAAAGGGCTTTACTTTGATCGTGGAGTATGTATAACTGATGTCGATGATTTTCTCAAGGAAGTGGAAGCGGTTATAAGTCAAACACACACCTAATTTGATACTGCTAAGAGTCAACTCGAAACAAAATGGAACATCGTAAGAGATGTTTTTCTACAAAAAGCTGCGTGGATGGGAGAAACTTGGCGACGACCTCCAAAAGCGTCATAATTCCCATCTCACAAAAATTGCCGAGTTGGAGAGTGATAAAGTCAAATGGGAAAAAGTTTTGGATGATCGTGATGCTACTATCGCGATTCTCAATAAAAGAGTCGCAGAGTTAGAAGCGTCAGATAACGAGATCAAGAAGCTCCGGGAAGAACTCGATGCTTCCAAGCAAAAAAAAAAAAAGATTCCATAACTGCCAAGCGTAATGTTGATGCCATGCTAGCTGTAGAGAAGGATTTCTACAAACAATATCGGGAAGATGCCGCCAATCTTCGTAAGGAGGTAAAATCTCTGAAGGCTTTTAACCAGACATTGATGGCCAAGGTCGAGTCTCTTGATAAGGACAAGATAACTGCAAAATAAACTCACAAACAGGATATGGACGAAGCTGATGATGACATGTTTCGCTTCTATGTATACAGTGTCATGAGCCGTGGGAGTTTGCATTACTTAGGGGATAGTTTTGCACATACTTTGGCGCTTGTTTGGGAGAAAGTGCTTGAGATCAACGGTGATGATTGTAGCGAGGACGAACTCATTATCAAACTCCTAGATGATAGGTCCAGAGAGGCTTTGGCAGAAGGAAAGGCACAACTAATAGACGAGAGGGCCGGTATTTCCGGTGAGAAAGTTCAGACCCAACCTGATGTCAACCCTCTTACTGATCCCTCGGCCCTTGAAGCTTCCGGCTCACAGACATTAGTTAACCCAGTCGATGCTTCTAAAGAGAACGATGTTATTACTGAGGGAAATATCAATACATAGAACATTGTTGAAGAGCACGGTGGAGACGACGAGGCTGATGATGACAATCCTGATCATTGGAGAATTGAGCACGGGAATCCCCCAGAAAATCTTCTTGATTCAGGTAAAATTGAAACCGATTATACCCTATCGTGCCTAGAGTCCATTTTCGATTCACCTGGGTCCCTTGCTTATTATGCTCGATGTTTCCATGCTTTGAATTTAATTTCTCCCTTGTCTTTTCCTACCATAGGCAATACAATAACTACTGCGGCTACCAGGATTGATTCGCCATTGGCAACTTTCCCTCTTACTTCCCTCGTTACTCCCCCTCCTCCTACTAACACATCCTTAATTGTTACAGCTCCCGGGTCACAAGATGCAACGATCGGTGCCCTCCTGGGTTTGGATGATGTTGACTATAACCTTAGTGATGATGTTGAGGCCATCGATGCAGACGAAGGTTCCCAAGATATTGTCAAGGGTAAGAAGAAGACTGTCAAGTCCTCATCGTCTAAGAAGAAAAAGAAGAAGAAAGACATGGAGACTATCACTTTATCTTCCCAAGAGAATCAGAGTAACGTGGAAGAAACACCTCCACCTTTGGCTAAGAAGCTTGCTTTGAGATCAAGTGATAGGAAGAAATGATCATGCTTATTATTAGCTTAATCTGGTTGTTGACTATTTTCTTTTGCATGTTGTATTCAGGCCGGTTGTATATGCGGGAGCCGGTCCCCGCTTATTACTCTTGTACTTGTCGTCTTTATGCACTCTGTCATCTGATGTTTTACACTTTAACATGTGACTTAATGGTATAGTTCTTCTTTGTTGTCAGGAAATTGTGTCCTGCTTTCCATGCTTTAAATTTTTCTTTTACCCACGATGTACTTCTTTATTTTATATTTCATGCCTATTCTACATCTACAATACAAATTGTATGTTATTACAGGCTGAGTTAATTCAACCAACTTTATTGCTTTGTAAAATCCAGTTTTGTTGGTTGGAATGACCTAATGACGGGTTTTCATGAGATTATGACCGGATTGTAGTATGTTTAAGAGAGCATCATTAGATTTCATTAATGCGATGGTAATGCCCCTATACCACAATTGGTTTTAATATTTTGAAAATTAGGCATGGTTTTTACAGTTAGATAAAGAAATCTGTTATTCGTATTAACAGAGTGGGCCAGTTACTTGTGGTTTTTATCAGATGACTTTGAGGAAATTTTTTGGTTCCGTAACTGAATTTGGAAGATTTGGCTTATGACCGGATGCCCTCGAAAGGATCTTTGATCCGTTGTTCGTTGAATCTGAATAATTCAGACGCATGTCGAACTTGTCGGATGCCTCCGAGGAGGTCTTTGGGTCTGTCATTAACTAGGTTTGAAGGACCCAGAATCAATAGTTGGATTTGGAAGATCCAGCATCTGAGCGGATGCCTCTAATGAGGTCTTTGAAAACTCTGTGTTTATATCGCTATTGGGCCATGTGTTAATGGCGTCGGCGATGAACCGGGTGCCACTCGGGGAGGTCTTGGGTTTAAAAGACCGGTGTTTGTGTCGCTATCCAGCCATATCTTAATGGCGTCGACGATGAACTGGGTGCCCCTCGGGGAGGTCTTGGGTTTAAAAGCCCAGTGTTTGTGTCACTATCCAGCCATATCATAATGGCGTCGGCGATGAACCGGGTGCCCCTCGGGGAGGTCTTGGGTTTAAAAGCCCGGTGTTTGTGTCGCTATCCAGCCATATCTTAATGGCATCGGCGATGAACCAGGTGCCCCTCGGGGAGGTCTTGGGTTTAAAGGCCCGGTATTTGTATCGCTATCCAGCCATATCTTAATGGCGTCGGCGATGAACCGGGTGCCCCTCGGGGAGGTCTTGGGTTTAAAGGCCCGGTGTTTGTATCGCTATCCATCCATATCTTAATGGCATCGGCGATGAATCGGGTGCCCCTCAGGGAGGTCTTGGGTTTAACGTCACATTATTCCAGGTGGTTGACGCTAGTTTATTTGTCCGAGTCTGGTTGGGACTTGTCAAAACTAGAACTTTGAACTCTGTTATTAAGAATGTGCCCTACGATGAAATTCAAAACTTGGTCCGTAATTTGGGTGTTACATCGTTTTAGGTTTAGAGTTCTTGATGCCCCTTATTTATGGCTTTGCACTTCACACCCTCCGTAGCAAAAGTGTGTGGATGTTTGAGTATTAAGCAGCAGGTGCTTGAGCTTTCCCTGTTGGGGATGTGCTATAGCTCTCATCAAACCCTATTTGATTTTACATGCGCTTTCATTTACTTAAGAAGCCTGTAATTAAGATCGATGTTAGCAGCTTGAAATCAAAAACTTGCAAATGTACGATTTTAGATAGGTAAAGTAATTTCTTTCACCAATTTGTACAAACATTGCATGATATTCATAATGAATGATATATTTATAATTCATGATGTATGTATAATGCGTAATATGTGAAAGGAACTTCAAACAAAATAACGGCGAAGATGAACGCTTTTCCATGCTCGAGGGAGTGCGATTCTGTAACACCCCGTATTTTTCTGAGAATATTAAAAAAAATGGTTAATTATGAAGAAGTTATTAAGCCTTGAAGTTTATATGCATATGAGAGAAATATATATATAGATATATAAAAATTAAATAAATAAACATGCAAAAAAGGTTCAAAACAGCGAATTGGGAGGGGGAATAACCGAACCGGCCCATTTTTGAGGTCGACCCGAGCTCCGCTGGGTCGACTAGGGGTTAATCCAGGGTGTTTGGCTGTCATCCCGTGGGTCGATTCGCTCAAATGCAGATTTTGCATTTGAATGGTTCTCATGATTCAGGGTTAATCTAATGGTCCTAAATAACTTCCTACACCTATATATACATCCCTAACCTAAACCTAAATCTCATATACAATTCTCTAGCCTCCATTGCTCTCTTCCTCTCTAAAAATAAATAAATCAATGGCGTCTCTACTCTGCTGAAACCTAAGCTAGGACTTGTGCTTCTTCTTCCTCCAATTCTGATTAGGATTAAAAGAGAACAGCTACAACACCTTTTTCTTTTAGAATCCAACCAAGGCAAGTGCAGTTATTTTCTGATATAAACTTTAATTATAATTGTGACATGATTGTAAATCTGAATTTGAGATTGCGTATGTTCTGTTCTGATCTATTTTATTCTATATCTCTTTCTTCTTTCTGTTCTATAGCCAGACTACCCCGAGCCTGCGCCAAATCTCATAAGAGATTAACGCACGAACGTTAAACTTTGGGATAAATAATGAATGATGGCATAATTGGACATGGCTAATCTGTGACTAAAAGGACATAGGTTGTAAACTAGATTTAGACTTGTGCATATTCTGTGAATTAGAAGAAGAGGAACCATTGTACATTAACATGTGACTTGAGACATTGGACATAACGCATATTTTTGAATTAAAGATCTGTTATAATTTAAAGTTCTAGATTGTTGGGCATATTGTTTATATAGAAATTCATGATTTGGGATAAAAAGGGAATATGACTTAGGTGTGAAGATTTATGTTAAGATTTGATAACTATTAAATGTGAATAACACCTAAGTGGGAGATTTTTGAATATATGACATGCATTGAAATTGATGGTTATATTTGGTATAATTTATATGTGAATCTTTTGTACTAGGCAAGTTTAACTAAATTTGAGACGTGTGTTATATGGTAAATTATGACCATAATCTGTGTCATGTAAATTCAATGCAAACGTGGGGTATATGATCATAATGTGAATCATGACAACTATTTAGGCATGCAAACTTAGGCCAAATTTATAATTAGGCAAGATATGTTTATGAAACTTTAAGGAATGATTAAATCTGTTATATGGCCTAATCTGCTAGTTCTGTTATATTGCCTAATTTGCTAGTTCTGTTATATTGCCTAATCTGCTAGTTCTGCTATAATCTGCTATATCTGTTCATATACCAAATCTGTCATCTGCTAAGTCTGCTGAAGATGCCTAAACTGTTATATGCTTGATCTGCTAGTTTGCTTAATCTGCTAAATCTGTTAAGTCGCCTAATCTGAAAAATCTGTTATCTGCAATATCTGTTGAGTTGATATAATTAGTCCGCTATTGACATAATCTGAATTGGCTATAGTTATGAATAATTGACATGTATATTAGGCGTGGGTATAAATGGTGAATCATTAATTAATTGGCCGCAAAGATAAACATGGCTAACTCGAGGTTAGAATGAGTTTGCGGCGTAATTCTGCCCGGAACCGCCCGGCATATTCCAGTGGTCGCAAACAATAGGTTCTAATGTGAGAAGTTAGTCATAACGTGCTTGAAACCCGAGGTTAGACTCAGTTTGCGACAGAAACCTGCCCGGAACCAACCGGCCTAACCAGTAGCCGCAAACTATCAGTCTAATGTGAGAGGTTTGGGCATTAATATTTAATTAATGAAAATCTGAGATAATTATGATGTCTAAAACATGTTGGGTAAGGCTAAACCAATTGGACCAATGAATCTGATAAACCCGTTTCGTGAATCTGTAGGCCCAATACAAAGTTAGATAATCTATAACCAGTTAATCTGTAAGTCTGTTAATCTATAACCAGTTAATCTGTAAGCTTGTTAATCTGAACATCTGATCCGTTAGTCTGAAAACCTGTTAACTTGATTGTCTGATCTGTGAACTAGTTAACCTAAATTTTGTATGTCTGAAACTTGTAGACAAGTTAAGCTGAAATCTGTTAGTCTGGGGACACAAGGTTAGGAAAGGAATTACTTGTGTCATCTGTTGTTTGGGACCTATATTAGTCAGTAACCCTTTCTGGTATCAAAACTTTGACCCAACAGTAAGTAGGGTCCGGGCATGCTTACTGAACTAATTATAAGCGGTTCATTCTGATAATGGCGAGGGGTGTTGATGGTGCGTTCCAACCGGGTCATGTGCGTGCATGGATCCCGGTCTGCCTCTGAGGATGTAAGACGCCGTGACATCTGTAAATAGGTCTGTGCCAATTGGTTGTCACTTTAGGGAGTGATACACCCTACTGTGGGGCTGACACAGGATATTTATGTATTAGGGAGCCGATCGCTTGGGGTAGGGTTTTAGGGTACACTCAGTTCTGTCTATTTCTGTTGGTACCGTCTGTTTCTGTTCGGTGGTAACACCTGTCTGTTTCTGCATGGTACCGTCTGTTCGGGTGGTAAAGGCCCATTACTAGTGTACACCTAATTCTACATTCTGTTTCTGTAGGGATAAATCTGTTTCTGATCGGGTAGTAAAGGCCCATTATTAGCATTCTGTTTCGGTTAAATTATTCTGTACCCGTTTCTGCTTCAATTTAGACATTAGGGTGACACCTAATTCTGTTATACTAGTATTATTGCAGAGAAGTGTAAAGCAATAGCTTATACCATTCTGTTCTTCTGTCACATCTGTTACAGTTATCTCGCATCCAGTTTTATTTTCATGTCATGTTATTATTATCTGTTCATAACTGAAAATCACTGGACTTGCCAGACTTTTGTCTGACCCTTGTTGTTTCGCCTCCTTTCTTCTGTTTCTCCCCCAAGGTTTTGTAGAAGGGAATACTCTAGCTTGATCCAGATTTCTTCCGCTTGCAGTGCTTAAAGTATGGCTTGTCTTCTTCTGTGGGGATTATGATTTTAAACTATGCATTCTGAAGGCTTTTGTACAAGACTGATATTTTGTACTTGAATTCTGATATTGTGATTTGAAAGGATGTAACCAAGCTTCTGTTTGAAATAAAGTTATAATTTTTCAAGTACTGTTTATCTGTCTTGTAGTATTCTGTTTCTGTTTACTAAAATGCTCCACCAAAGTTAAGGCATTCCCTTTGTGAACCGTTTGTTGTAGTATTCCGTCTGTTGTTTTTAACTCAAAAGTGCCATCTGAAAATTTCTGTTTACTAAAATGCTCCACCTAATTCTGTTTCTTGTAGTATTACGTCTGTTGTTTTTAACTCAAAAATGCCATCTGAAAATTTCTGACTTATCATGTATGGCCCCTCCCAATTGGGTCCGAATACCCCGGTTCCTATCATAATTCTCTTTAGGACGAGGTCCCTAACTTGAAAAGTCCTTTGCTTGATTTTTGTATTGAAATATCTGGCTACTTTCCATTGATGGGTCGCTATCTTAAGCTCTGCTTCTTTTCACTTTCCTCGAGTAAATCAAGTGTCTCCAATTGCAGCTCTTCATTCTCCTTCTAGTTGAAGTGGATTCTGCGGTGAGTTGGTACTTCTAGTTCCACTGGGATCATAGCTTCTGACCTGAATGCAAGTGAGAATGGGGTGTGCCCCGTAGCAGTTTTATGTGTTTTCCGGTATGCCCATAACGGAAAAGGTAGTTCATCAACCCAGTTGCCATTGGCTTTTTTGAGACGCTTCTTGATGGTTGACTTTAGTATTTTGTTGATGGATTCCACTTGCCCGTCTGCTTGCGGGTGAGCCACAACTGCAAAACTCTTTTTGATCTTATATTTAGCGCAGAAGTCTAGGAATTCATTACTTTCAAACTGGGTTCCATTATCGGTGATGATCTTTTGTGGCACTCCAAACCTGCAAACGATATTTTTCAAAACAAAATTGATCACTTTCTTTGACGTGATAGTAGCCAAAGGTTCTGCTTTAGCACATTTGGTAAAGTAGTCGACAGCTACTATGGCGTATCTCATATTCGCTTTTGCGGCGGGTAATATCCCAATTAAATCTATGCCCCAGACCGCAAATGGCCATGGGCTGACCATTTAAGTTAGCTCTGTGGGAGGTGCTCTTGGAATCTTAGCGAATCTCTGGCACCTGTCACACTTCTTTACATAGGTCATGGCATCTAGGTTTACATCAGGCCAGAGATAACCATATCGCAGGACCTTCTTGGCTAACGTTTGACCGCCGGTGCGTCCTCCGCATTCTCCCTCGTGCAACTATGCCAAAATCGCTCTAGATTCCTTCTTAGTCACACATCGCAGCAATGGCATGGAGAATCCTTGCCGGTACAGCCTTCCGTCTTGAATGAGGTATCAAGGGGCCTTACGCAATATCTTCCTTTTGTTTTTCCGTTCTTCAGGTAGTGTCCCATTGAGGATATATTCTTTGATTGGAATCATCCATGATGTAGGTTCTTCAATGGTTCCCATTATCCAGTCAACACTCATTTCCTCAATGGTTGGGGTAGTAAGGACTTTGATGGGGATTGAACCCAGTAGCTGAGCATCTGATAAACTAGCATACTTAGCAAGAGAATCCGCTTTTGAGTTTTGTTCTCTTGGGATGTGAGATATAACATAGTGGTCAAGGTCGTTTAGAAGTTCCATAACTTTGACTAGATAAGGAGGGAGGTTCCTAGTTTTGGTTTGGAACTCTTTGCGTGCTTGACCCACTACCAACCGAGTGTCGCTGAGAATCTGCAAAGCTTTTAGGTTTAGCTCTTTTGCCAACTTTAACCTTGTTATTAATGCTTCATACTCGGCCTCATTATTGATTGATGGAAATTCCAATCTCAAGGCATAGCATAAAGAGTAACCTTCTGGGGTTTCTAAGACAATTCCAGCCCCTGAACAATAGTCGTTTCTGGATCCATCAAAGTATAGTTTCCAAGCAATCTCTGTTTCTACTGGTTCTTTAACCTCTTCTCCTCTATTTGTAAACTCAGCAATAAAATCTGCTAGGGATTGGCCATTAATGGCCCTTCGAGGATGGTAAGTGATGTCATATTGAATTAGCTCAATGTTCCATTTTAGCAGCCTTCCTGAAGTTTCTGGACGGAAGAAAATTTGCCTTAATGGTTGATCAGTGAGAACCTTGATAGGATGAGATTGGAAATACGGTCTCAGCTTTTTTGAGGCAATAAGGAGGCAATATGCGAGCTTCTCTAGCTTAGGGTAATTTAGCTCTGCCCCGGTGAGCCTCTTACTAATGTAATATACCAGCAATTGCACTCTCGTTTCTTCTCAGATTAGTGCTGCACTCAAAGCATGTGACGAAATTGCTAGATATAAAAATAAATCCTCCCCATCTTTAGGTTTCGATAACATTGGTGGTGATCCATATGTCTTATCAATTCCTCTAAAGCCTCCTGGCACTTTGAGGTCCACGGGAAGTCCTTCTTTCCTTTTTTCAAAGCATCGAAAAGCGGAATACATTGATCCGTTGCTTTGGAAACGAACCGGTTCAACACTGCTACTTTTCCATTTAAGCTCCGGAGTTCCTTTTTTGTCCTTAGGGCCCGCATTTCCCTTAAATCCGCAATTTGAGAGGGATTCGCTTCGATGCCCCTAGCATTGACGATGAACCCGAGAAATTTCCCCGAAGAGACTCCGAATGAACATTTTAACGGGTTTAGTTTCATCCCGTATTTTCTAAGTATGTGAAACAATTCTGCCAGGTCCTCGAGATGATTTTCGACCTTCTTTGATTTACCTAGCATACCGTCTACATATACCTCCATTGTATTCCCTATCTGAGATTTAAACATGGAGTTTACAAGACGTTGGTAAGTTGCTCCTGCATTTTTCAGTCCAAATGGCATGACTTTATAGAAATATAGTCCTCTATCTGTTATGAAACTCGCGTTTTCTTCGTCTGGCTTATGCATCATAATTTGATTATATCCGGAATATGCATCCATAAATGATAGTAACCCATGCCCCGCTGTTGCATCTACGAGTTGGTCATTTCGGGGCAAAGGGAAACTGTCTTTTGGGCACGCTTTATTAAGATCTGAGTAATCTATACACACTCTCCATTTTCCATTGGACTTTTTGAAAAGAACTGGGTTAGAAACCCAATCTGGATACGTAGACTCTCGTATGAAATTATTTTTGAGTAGCCTATCTACTTCTTCTTTTAGAGCCTCAGATCTTTCAAATCCCTGCATTCGTCTTTTTTGTTTCACAGGAGTTGACTTTTGATTCATATTCAACTTGTGCACAATTACATTCGGCGGGATCTCACACATATCTGAGTGTTCCCAGGCAAATACATCTAAGTTTGCTTTCAAAAACAAGATTAATTCCTTTTGCAGCTTCATACCTAGCTGAGATCCTATCTTTAAGATCTGGTTAGGGTCCTTGTCGGATACTGGAATGGGGATAATATCTTCGGCTGGCGCTGCTCTATTTTCCCCCATAATGTTTTTCCTCAGATCAATTGCTTTCTGAGCGCCACTGTGATCATCAGTATGGGGGATATGCTTTAGTTGCTATAAGAGGGGTTTTTGGATGCGGAGCGACGGCTCTACATCCTTCTTCAATTCCTTCTTCCTTGCCTCTGCCAATTCAACCAAATAACACTCTCTTGCTGCTTGTTGATCACCTATAATTGTGCAAACACCATTCTTCGTTGGGAATTTCATAGTGAGGTGCCACGGAGCCATAGTTATTCTGAATGTTGCAAGAGTAGGTCTTCCTAGGAAGGCATTGTAAGCAGAGGGTTCATCAATTATAACAAAGTCCTGTACCAGTGCGGCTTTCTTCTCTCCTTCTCCGAGCTCTACTAGTAGACTGATAACACCAATTGGTTGAACAGGTTGACCAGTGAATCTATGGACCTTGTTCTGACAGGCTTTTACGTCTCCCATGGAAAGCTTCATTCTATGGAATGCGCTAAAGAAGAGGATATTAACTGATGCTCCGCTATCGACTAACACCCTTCTAACTATGGCTGGGCCCAGACCAATGGTTGTCACCATTGGATCCTCTGTAGGTGTTATGATCCCAGTCGAATCTTCATCTTTAAATGTGATGTCGTATCGCAGGATTCTCGGTACTTTTGCTAATAAAATCTCACTCATGATCATGAGTTCACCTCTTTTCGAAAAGTCCTTCACCTCATGAGCATACTTCACCATGTCTCCCCAGCTTTTCCCAACCGGGCAGGGGCCTCCTGAAATGGTGTTTATGATCATCCTTGGTACTGAAGCATTCTCATTTTGTTTAGGCTGTCCTGTAGAGGCTCCTTGGTCTTGAGCTCCTTGAGCATTCTGGGAGTTCTTTGTATACTGTTGAATCCTGTTTTTCCTTATCAGTTCTTCAGTTAAGCTTTTCAAATGTCTACATTCGTTCGTGCTATGCCCCGGCTAGTTATGAAATCGGCAGAACCTGCCGGACTTTATTGCGTTATCAGTGACTCTCAACTTCCCTGGCTCTGGGTATTCTTCAGTGTCTTTGGTCGCCATATAAATGTTTTCTATCGTATCGTTAAGGGGATTCATTTCAGAATTCTTGAAGAAATGAAGCTTTTTGTTGTTTCGACCATCTTTCCCTCCATTCCGCCTTTTTTGATTTCCTCCGGCGTTTTTCTGTCCTGCTTGCACGTTTACATCTTTTTTCTCTGACAGCTCTTTATTTTCTGTAGCTCCCAATGTATAGGCCGGATCCTCATCCTAATTCCTCTGCCTTATCAAATAGCTCTTCAAGAGTCGTGGGCTTCTTCTTCTTGATCCACCGCCCGAGTTTAGTCCTTTTATTTATACCTCCTTTTAGAGCCATCAAGGCCAAACGTGGCTCATAGTTTCTGACTTCGGCCGCAGCTATGTTAAAACGAGAAAGAAAGGTTTTAATGGATTCCCCTGGCGCTTGTTCTAGCTCATTCACGCAACTTAGTTGCTTGAAGCCTGAATTGCTGTCTGAACAGCTTGGCCAAGGTGGCAAAGTCATCTACGGATTTTGGCGGGAGTTTTGTGAACCAGAGTAAAGCTACTCCCTCCAAGTAAGTGGGGAAGTATAAACATTTGAGCTCATCAGTAGCACGTGCCCCATCCATGTGCTGATCATACTTGAATAGGAACATGTTGGGATCGCCTGTTCCATTATAAGCTTGTACAACCGGGGGTTTGAATTTAATTGGATATGGCGCCATTTTTATTCTTTCTGTAAGTGGGGTTTTTGTTGGAGCAAATCCCCATTCCTTCTCATCATCCACCTTTTTCTGGCTCTCATTCATGATCTTTTGTACCATTCCAAATATACGCTCCTCCTCATTGAGTTGGTCCACGGGGCGGACGCCTTACTCTTTATCGGATGTTTGCCTGCGCAAACGATCGCGGTTCATATTCCGGGGCCCTGGACCGCCCGCAATGGGAAGTGCCCCTTTGGTGGAACCAAACGCTTGTTGAGGGATCGCTTTTCCAGAGTGGTTATGAGCAGGTGGCTTCATTTCCCTATGACTAGTATTTGCAATCTCTTGGACAGAATTTCCTTTATACGGGCTTGAGGAAGAAGATCCGGTATCGTCCATTCCAGTGGTGTTAGCAGTTTTAAGATGGTTTGCATTCATAGTGACTTTGGCTGCTGCGGCTTGCATGGCGAACATGGTTTCAAGCTTCTTCATCATGGCCTCATTCGCAATATCAATTCGACTTCTCAGTCCTGCAACCACTTCATCCAATTCCAACCTTATTACGGCAGTTCCGGCTTTAGAACTTTCACCGACTTCAAACTGATTATTAGGCGGGGTGTTTTCCATATTAGTGGCATTATCGACATCTTCGACGCTTTTACTTGTAGCTTTCTTCGAAGGTCTACCTAGCTTACCCATGGCTTTAGAGATAAGTATTTCAATTTGGACAACTTAGATAATCGGAGTGTATTCCAATGCAGGGCCTTCTACCTTGTGAGAGAGCAAGAAATGGATTGGCAGTCTGTGCCCCACGGTGGGCGCCAAATGTTTGCTCCAAATTTGGGATCAAACACCAAAGGTGTAAAAGTTACACTTCACCGATTCAGTAAGAATATGGAATCGCGTAATCGCAAAATAAACGGATAAAAGCAAGCATGAACACAAGGGAATTTTTATAGTGGTTCGATTCTCTATGAATCTACATCCACTTTCAATCAATTCTCATTATGATATTCAAGCTTACAACATATGAATTTTCCCTCATTACAATCATTTCTCTCTTTTAACTCTACTTACGATTTAACTTTCTCTTAAATTGGTGAAGAGTTGGCGGAGTCTTTAGCTTAATAGTGAGAGAAGTATGGATCTTCAATCCTTTAAGTGCTTTGGCCCTTTCTCCATGATTTTGTAAGAGTTTTGCGTTAGATCTGGATTTAGAATGAATTAGAGATGATAAGAAATTGTTTGAATGATGTTGGAGTGATTCATCTTGTAGCTTGGATGAGATTGAAGGTGCTTATATTCAATTGTAAAAAGCTCTCATGATCATTGACTTGGATTTGATCTTCATGAAGTTAGAGAAGTGTTGATGTTTCCATAGAAGCCATTAAAGAAGTTGTAGATGAGCTTTGAATTTGACGGAGTCTCCTTGTAGGAATTCATTTTCGGTCCCCCTTCAAATGAATTATGAGGGGTATTTATAGGTGATTTTCAGACCAGATGGCAGTTTCGTAATTAGCTGACAAAAACCGCCATGAGTCAAGTCGTATGGCGACATGATTTGATGCGACATAACTGGTCCCTTTGACTTAAAGCTTTCGTACGCCTCTGAAATGGCTACGGTATGATGGGGCACGACTTATCTCGGTCACGACATAACGCTAATCCCATCTCCATATCATACTCCTTCTATGACTTGTACATCATGTCGTTGAACGACATGGATGATATCAGTAAAATAATGTCATGCCACTGACAGGCATGAATCTTATCCTTCTAAGATCGCCTTGACTCCCGCCGTTGGGACGTCATGACTTATACCGCAACATTGTGTCGTTCAACGCCTTGAGCTTGCAACACGACATGTCATGACGGTATGTCATTCGGATGACAGCTGGATGCGGCATGAGTAGGTTACGACATAAGGGCAAGATGGAATAGCGTGTTTCTTGAGTCTGACTTAGCTCTCGCGACATGGTTTTGCTCCAGATCTTGAACAACGACTTACTCTTTATATCGTAGAACGATTTGGAGGTAGGGCGGCATGACTCATGTCGTATGCCCCTATGCTTCTTAGCGCTTTGGGCTTATGGCACGTCACGACGTCATGTCAGATGACGACTTGCTTTAGCTTTGTTGCTATAAATGGGGCACGACATGACTTTACAATGATCTATTTCATATTGTTATACGACATAGAGCGCTATGGCGTAGTTCTTGCCTTACCCTTTAGAATATGAGCGACATGGTCTTCATTGTATGAACCGGTGACGCCATGCTGACTTGCGATATGAAGAGAACACCGCCATGATATCAGAACGTCATGATTGCTGGATGTTTTATGTCTTGCTTGCACGATATGAATAGGTGCGATATGACTGGACTTCCTCCCTTGCGACATGACTCTCATGACTTAGTTAAAGCTACATGACTCACTTACCCTTCTAATGGGTTAACAAAAACTTTTCCAAATTCATTTTATTTTTGAAATAGTTTTAAAAATAAAATTTCCTCGAATACAAGGCCAAGAGCTCAAATGGATATTTTCAATAAAGGAATATCCAGAAATTTAACAAAGTATTGAATGGATTCACCTCGTAATTATATTTCCGAATGAGTATGACATATTAATATGGATTTCCCATCTCTGACCAAGGAAAGGTCTTTAACAAGAACTACCAAACAAGACCAAAAACCAGAAGTTGCGACTATCTCGGTTGTAGATAGATTTTTGTCACCTCCAAACTTGAATAAACGGAATCCACCTTTTGTCGTCCTCATGCCCTTCACAATGAAATCACTAACTACTATGGGGGTAAGACAGAATTGGCTAGAAACTCGAACTCAACATATTTCAACTCTTAGTTGCTTAAGGCCCATTCTATATAAATAGGCCCACGACTAATTCATCCTCGAAATAAATGAAAGTTTAGTAAGAAAGATGTAGAAAAACAGAAAATAAAGTCGAATTACTTTTTCTCATGATTCCTAATTTTAACTAATTCCATTGATCATCTAACCTATGTTGTGATACCAAATGTAACACCCCACACTTTTCTGAGCCTAAATTTCAACAAAAATCGAAACTCGAACATATCTAAGAATGAAGCATGTAAATCTGATACCTACAAATAATAGAGCATGAGAATAATTAGAGTACAATAAGATAACACAGCGGGAACAAAACAGGATAACTAGTATTAACTCAAGTAACTACCTTATAAAAGCGAGTCACCAAGTCAATACCGAGCATGAGAGCAAACGAGAATCGAGGGCCAAACTTAGACAGCTGTGAGAACCCGACCTTCTTTAAAGAAACCTAGGAGGTTTTAATGAGGAGGGTGGTCGGAGCAACAAGTTTTGGTGAAGAAGAATGGTACAATACATGGATGTACCCCGTTTGGTTCAACCAAAGATATTTTTCTGCCAAGGCTAGTAATTCTAACCAAACCTTTTAAACATTTACGCATGACTCTAACTACTCTTCCCAAAGTAGTATTCCCAACTATATAGATACCGAGATAGAACGTTTATGCATATGTTTTTGAAGCCTTTATATCATTATTAACTAATTATTTAATCGAGAAGTGAACTCCTAACCATGGAGTTTATCTACTCATTTGTATATATTTAGCTACTTAACGCCTCACTATCGTATGATAGATAGGGTGGATTCCCTCGATCTTTTAAAACCCTAGGCGGAATTATTATTTATTTAATAACTCTAGATTATTTACTCAACGTTATTATAGACTAGAGGACACTAGCTACAAGGTCCTACTAGTTAATGCTTCTGTCGTTCACATAAAAACCCATACCCCGCATAAGGTGAGAGATGATACCTCATCGCTTAAGACCAATGGGGTTATTGGTGGAATCTCGTTGTACCATCTTGCTGACCTTATTGGTTAATCTCCTTAGACGCTTAATACTTCCATAGGATAGGCAGTCCTATGGAATGACCATACTGGACGTTTTTAAAACCAGGTTTAAGTAGGATTCACACACCATTTAAGGCCTCTAACAGAGTGACCTATCCCAGGTGGACTCCTCGACCCAAGCCACTTAAGACCCAAAAAAGCAGCTTATTCGCGAAGACTATCAAGTTTGTACCTAATTATCCTTTAATACTTCTATTTTTCTATTTATGGGAGGTAGACTATGCGATCACTTAGTACCTTTTTACAGGTGGATCTAACCACTTAAGACCTTACCCCAAAGAAAACTACGTTATCGAGTTATTCCTGTTTAGTTTCTCTTAACGGAAATACCATTCGCATACAAACTAATTATCGTCATGGGCTACTGTGGTAAATAATAACTAATATTATTTACATACTAAGTTTATTCTTTATTTTCTAGATTTATTAGTATGAAATATGGAAAGTTATATCCTCCTTATCCTAGTATATTTAATTAAATGTTTTCCTGATTGGACTTTGTATTTAAAACAACAATAAATACCCATAATCCCCTTTTTATTTCATTTATTATGTTTCATAGGGTTATTGCCATTTATGACCATAACAGATATATTTTCCTAAGAAAACAATTAATCTTTAAATAATTGTATTCCTATTGATTACAATTAATGTCACTTATGAACCTAACGGTCATAATTCCTTAGGACATTAATTATCAGTCCCGAAATATCTGTTTGTTGTACCCCAACAGATATTACTTACTTATTTATTTGTTACTTGTTGTGTGTGTGTATGTATATATTTATGCACTAGACCCACCATATTAAGCCGACCACTTGTAGATGCTGGATTTGTTGGGCGGTTCCGGTCGGCAGATTTCTACCACAAGTTGAGTTTAACCTTGTGTTTTAGTGCAATTACAATTTAATTTTCTAACTATGTTTACAGCTTTATCCTAGCCAATTTAGAAATTGTAATAGTTAGGCTTAATTACCTAACCAATTTGTTTTCCCTCAATCAATGTAGGTTACAATAGCTATTTATTTGTTCGTGGCCCTATTTGTAGCAGTCAATTACATTAAATGCTACAATGTTTACCACAAATATATTCGTTTAATATGGATTTCATTTACATGTATAATTCCATAAAATGAATTTCATTCAAATATTCATTAATATATACTTTGTTATTTACGTAGATTTGGACGAATAATGTACATATATATTTGTATTTATATGAATTTTTTTTATTATTATTAGCGTTAAGATTAATAATTTGGTTCAACTAATAACCAAACATTTCCTTTTATATTCAGTCTAAAATAAGTTTCTAAATCTTTTAAAAAGACTGTCAGCTATAATTATTGTAAATCATGCCTGAATATTGGAATAAACATATTTCAAACCACAAGAAATATATATATTTGTGTATATTTTAGAATAGTTGATGTAAACTACGCACAAATGCATATATTTATATTTATACATGAATTTACACAATTTTTTCTTTTTCCAATATTTAACATATTTCTTATTAGTTCCAAATAATGTCCTTTTGTTTTAAAAGGGGAAAAAGGCATATTTACAATAACTAAGTTAAACCCCTAACAAATATGAGTACAAACAGGTTTATATCTTTTTGATCAAAATTACATAATTAATTGTTTAACGTTGAAACAACAGACCTGAAATAAAACTAAATCTTAACGATGGTTTATGGGATTGATTTCTAGATCCTCAGTGTTTTGCAATAACCATAATATATTTTCTAACACGATTGTAGGCAATAATTTAAAAAGTTAAGTATGCATACGAATAATATTATTCAAAACTACAAGTCTATACTTTCAGGTTTTTGACAACATTTACAAATAGATCTGATAAGCATTATTTCAGATTTTACATTATATAAACAGATCAGATAAATGTTAGGCATAGATTTAAGATCTAATTCAAATGAGATAATAAGTTATTGTAACTTTATATATAAATTTCCCACTCACCTGAAAGCATCCAAATCTGAATAATCTTTTAGGCTTACAGTTCCTAAATTCTTATAGATTTACAGTTATTCTGAGAAGAAGATACTTTTAGATTTGTAGATTTGCAAGAACATAGGAAAAGAGGAGAGAATCTGATGAAGAATAGCTTAAACATCAATTCATATCCTTTTCCACTTAGATCTGATAATCCTTTTCAAATACATATGATTTATGTTTGACTGATTGTATATGAATCTATTTTTGATTTAGAATTTATTTAAAGAGAAAAGGAAATGGCAGAGCTTCGTTGTTGCCTACAGATTTGTACGGAAAAGAATGAGGCCTTACTCCTTTATTTATATGATTGGAATTAGCCATGAACCATTGGATTTGATTAATTAAGATCCGTTCATTCATTTACTAATATAAAATAAACTAAACCCATTAACCCTAGCCGTCACTAGACATTCTAACACCCAGTAGGTTGACCACTAGAGTCAACCGCTTGGGTTGCCAATTTCCCAATGAGGGTGTTTAAATATGATATTAAATATTAATATATTATGGTATATTTATTTTTCGTCTATTATCGTATTTCGCCTGTAACTTTTCATACGGACTCCGTTCGTTGCGAAACTCCAAACGAAAGTTGACCTGAATTCCGAGACGAATGCACGGTTAAAGTTTTGTGGTAAAACTCCATTATTTGTAGAAATTACTATTTTTGAAATCTAACAGCTAATTTATTGCCATAATTTCCTGTTGTTACACAGCTGATTGACGTAGTGTTCGAGAAGCGAACTTATTTGGATTGACTTCCTGGATATGCACATAAGATGTTGATATATTAAGGTTGTCAATTTCCTACACAACACGAAACTTGCACGAAAGTTAGTAGGTTAACCCTTCTTGTTTAATTAGTGGGACATTCTCGGGTCAACTTGAATTTGACCCATTTATAAACGGGTGGGTTTAGGGTTGACCAGGTAACCCGAATTTGACCCACCAAACCCGATTATATGTTGTATCTCTTCCATAATGTTAGTCTTTTATATGGGTTGTTAGTGTTAGTCTTTTATGCGTGCCCCAAACTAACTAGAGGGTAGCCGGAGCATCAGATGAAGGAGAATGGCTATGACTCAACGAAGAGGAGGTGTGTTTTGGAGAAGAAAGCTAGCTTTTCGTTTCCATTTTCTTCCACGAGGGGAGCAGAGGTGGGATTGAGCCGCGAGCCGGTATCTCCGATGACAACCTTAGAGACCACTGAATCGAAGAGGATGGTCAAAGCGCTGGTAGAGGACTATTGTCCCTGGGCTGGCTTTCAAACGTGCCACCGATAGTACTTCCCGGCATGCCTCCAGCTAACTAGAGGGTGGAAGGAGCATCAGATGGAGAAGAATGGCTATGACAAAGCGAAGAGGAAGTGTCTTTTGGAGAAGAAGGCTGCTTTTCTTTTCTGTTTCACTTTCGACGAGGGGAGCGAAGGTGGGAACGAGTAGCGAGTTGGTATCTCCGACGACGACCTTAGGGACCACTACGTCATAGAAGATAGTCACAGGGCTAGTGGAGGACTGGTGCCCCCAGACCTGCTTCCGAATATGCCTTTGGTAGAACTTCTCGGCATTCCCCTAGCTAACTGGAGGGTGGCCGGAGCATCAGGTAGAGAAGAAGGGCCATGGCACAACGAAGAGGAGGCATTCTATGGAGAAAAGGGCTTGCTTTCCATTCTTGTTTCGCGTCCGATGAGGGAGGAAAAGGTTGGAATGAGTTGTAAACTGGTATCTTTGATGACAACCTCATATTCCACTACGCCATGGAAGTTGTGGTCCTAAGTGCTCTAGTATCATGACTCGGTGTTACACTCAGGGTTAATACGGTCGAAACCCCACTCACGAGAGACTCGAGTCAGGTAGAGTTTGAGTGGGTGAACTTCACTCTCGATTAGCTCGAGGCGTGCGAAGTTTGGGTGGAACGGTGCCAATAGATCGACTCTATAGTATACATAAGCATATGTTGGTCGTTTAAGTCTATCGGTCTTAGATTGGTGGTACCAACAGTCTGCCGCCCGAGTACGCTTGAGCATAGGTAGGTCGGGCTAAATCTGTTGGACCTGGTGAATTCACGATAGTGATGCTTCGTCGATCTGTGTGCGGATCTGGGAAATTGAGACCCATGTTTGTAAACTTCATAAGAGTTGCAGACGAGACGATTCATGAGGTATGACTTCTCATTGTTGCTGCAGTCTTGATGAGCCGAAGGGATAACCTTGAGGGATTTAGTTGTCAGTCGAGGTCCTGGTTAGTTGGAATCTTTGACGAGCGTTGAGTGATTCTGAGATCCCATGTCGTGGATCCTATCGGTATAGCATGAGGTGACCCTTGCAGATGAGTTTCTCAATGTTGTCCTATATGTGGCAACAACCATTTATGTCATGTCCGTGGATGCTGTGAGACCAACAGTATTCCATAGAGTCCCTTGGTGCACTCATTGGTTCCTTAAGCTTTGGCCTTTTGTCGGGCAGGACATTGCAAGTTGCAAGGTAGATGTTCTCAGGGGTGTCAATAATAGGAGTGTAGTTGCAGAAATACAGAAGTCGAAAACGCTTCCTCTTATTGTAGCGACTACCTCAAATGTTGATGGTGTGAGAAAGATTGCACGGAGCAATAGGGTTAGAGTCATTGGAGCTCTGGGATTCATCTCGAGGTAAGCTGTTGAGGTGAGAAGCTTGATTCCTTTGTGCTAGCTCTTGACGTAGGAATTAGTTGGCTTTCTCTTAAAAGATCTCTATAGTCTTAGGTTGTGCATGGTTGATCCATGCTCTAAATTCGGAATCGGGGAACACGCCCTCGACGATTTGATCCAAGATATCCTATTGGATTAGGTCTTCGACACCCTCCGAGGCATTCTCGAACCTCTTGAGGTAGCTTTTTTATAGTTTCGTTGGGGTCCTGACAAATGTGTGTGTCGAACTGATTGATTAGACCTTTGGCTATTTGGGAAAAGTTTGATATAGTTCTTGGCGGAAGTCGAGTGAACTACATGAGAGGTATACCCTCAAGAAAGACGAGGAAACACATGCACTTTACGACATTTGTGACGAGAGCGGAATCCATACGAGACTTATAGCGGTGTTTGAACTCCCAAGGGTTCGAATCCCCCGAGTAAGGTCTTTTGTGGAATATTGAAATGCAGGGGCCATTTGGCGTTGAGCATGTCTTGAGTGAACGGGTTACGTCTCACACTGGTTTCTCAGTCGTTAGTGGCATGGCCCGGGATTCTTTTATGACGCTGCGAAGAAGGTTTGCAAGGATGGGAGTTTGAATCCCCACCGGATCGCGACAGTCATGATTCGACTAGGGAGTGAGCATCCTTAGACATCTTCTAGGATGCCATCATCAATATCCAAAGAGACTTTAGCACCGATTATCCGGCTCTCCTGTGGCTAGCGATATAAAGCTTGGAACTGGTTTGCAATGCATAGCGTAAGCGGCTAGTTTGAGCTGAAGTGGGTCGGCCTTGCTCGTCAATGGGTTTAGCATTAACCTGCCGACCATAGTTAAGCTTAGGTTGGAAGCGAATGAAGCGGGAGGTATCCTAAACAAAAACATGGACGAATCTTCGTGAGAGATAGCTTGGCAGGAGTTGAATGCCCAAGTCTGCCTGAAGGTGGAGAATGTCTCATTGAGCATATCGCTAAAGTCTTTGCGTTAATCCGATGTTCTCGTGGATTTAGTCAACAAGGCATCATTGAGTCTCGCCCAATTTCTTGATGTTTTGTCAAATTGGGCTCGATCGACGAACGCGTCGAGGTTGGGAGCATTAAGGTTAGTCGGAGCTTCAGTAAGTCGAGGCTGAGGTGGAAGTTCTCAATTAGGATCGACAGTGGAAGGTCTGGCCATGGGGTTCTTTCCTTTGTTCACTATTGTCGATTGGATTGGTCAGTAAGTCTGAGAAAACTTAAGTAGTGTCCCAAGTCTCAGTGACTGAGCAAAAGAAAAGACGAGGTTTCTATTCCTCCAAGGAAGTGATAGAAGGTCGATCGTAAATGTGTACTTTACTCTTCCCTATCATGCATGCCAAAATGTTGACACCCAAAATGGTTGTCGACACCCAAGAGTTCCCAAAATTGGAAACTAAATGTCATGAAAAAAAGTGTGTGAGATGCAGTAATAATATGAAGGAAGGTAAAGAACACGGTAATTTAGAGTGGTTAGGTTCATATTGAACCGACATCCACTTTGAAGGCATTGCTGATTTTATCACATTCAAGAGATTATAGTGATGGATATCATTACAAGTGAATATAATGATAATGGAGTTATATTGATCCTTGTTGTCGAGATTCTCCATTGCTCAAGAGTGGTCGAGAAACTCTAAGTTCTGGGAAGTCGGGAAGTTCCAAGGTCCGGGCGATGTCAGGGGGTTTCTTAGCTATGGAATGTGTATGTAAGTTCTGAGGTCTGGGAAGTGTCGGGAGTTCTGAGGTCTGGGATATTTCGGGAGTTCTCAGGTCTGGGATGAGTCGGGAAGTTCCGGGGTCTGAGCGGCATTGGGAGGTTCCGAGGTCCGGAAGGAGTCGTGTGGTTCCGGAAGGTGTCGGAAGGTTCCGAGGTCCGAGCGGTGTCAGAAGGTTCTGAGCTTCGAGCGGAGTCAGGAGGTTTCGAGGTCCGAGTGAAGTCGGGAGGTTCCAAGGTTCGACCGGTGCTGGGAGGTTCTAAGGTCTGAGCACTGTCAGGAGGTTCCGAGGTCTGGGCAGAGTTAGACAGGAGGTTCCGGGATTCGTGCAGTGTCGAGAGGTTCCGAGGTCGGAGCGGAGTCAGGAGATTCTAGGGACAGAGCGGTGTCGAGAGGTTCTAAGTTCTAAGCGGTGTCGGGAGGTTCCGAGGTATGGACGGAGTCGGGAGGTTCCGCGGTCCGAGCAGTGTCGAGAGGTTCCGAGGTGCGAGCGGTGTAGGGAGTTTTTGAGGTCCGAGCAGTGTTGAGAGGTTCCGATTTCCGAGAGGAGTCAGGATGTTTGAAGGTCCGATCGAAGTCGGGAGTCCGAGGTATTCCGGGAATTCTGGAGGTTCGCGGCTTCTTCTCCACAGGCTTTGCTTCCATTAATGGTGTCCAAGGTTCTCTCAAGGTCTCAAGCGAAGTAAATGCCAACCCCTTTGAAGAATGAGTTAGAGGGTATTTAAAGGAATTGGACAAGGTTGGAGTAGGTGAGATATGAGAGTAGGGAAAAAAGGAGTGGGAAAAGGTAAAAAAGGAGTAGGATGAACAAAAATTTGTATCCCACAAACATGTTCCCCAAAATCTCGTATCCTTGTTGGAATGCGAATTCGCATCCCGAGGGATGCGAAATCTAATCTTGGGTGAGGATGCGAGATTGCATTTGATGGGCGCGAGGGGATACGAATTCGCATCCCAAGTTGGGATGCGAGATCGCATCCATTGGATACGAGGAGATGAGATATCGCATCCCACGAAGGGATACAAATTCATATCCTGGGTGGGGATTCGAGATCGCATCTAGTGGATGTGAGGGGATGTGATATTGCATCCCACAAAGGGATACTAATTCGCATCCCGGGTGGGCATGCAAGATCACATCTGATGAACGCTAGCGGATGTGATATTGCATCGCACAAAGGGATACGAATTCGTATTCTGTAAGGGATACGAATTTGTGTCCCGGGTTAGGATGCGAGATCACATCTGACGTATGTGAGGGGATGCGATACTGGAGTGCGGAGCACGGGATGCGAAGCATGGTGGTGCAGAGTATGGTGATTCAGAGAATGGTGATGCGGGGCACTGGATGCCAAGCTTGGTGATGGAAGGCACGGGATGCAAAGCATGGTGGTGCGAAACATGGTGGGGTGGAGCATGGTGATGCGAAGCATGGTGATGCGTTGCACATGATGTGAAGCATGGGATGTAGAGCATGGTGATGGGAGCCATGGTTGGATTCCAGAAATGGTCGGTGCGTGACATGGTGGTGCAGAGCACAAGATGTGAAGCATGGTGATGGGAGCATGGTAGAGCAGGGCATGGTGGTGCGGAACATGGTGATGTAGAGTAAAAGATGCAAAGCATGGTGATGTGAGGCACAATATGTAGAGCATGGTGGTGAAGAGCACGGGATGTGAAGCATTGCGTTGCGAGGCACAGGACGCAGAGCATGGTCATAGGGGCCATGGCTAGATTTTGGAACTGGTTGGTGCGTGTCATGGTTGTGTGGAGCACGGTGATGTGGAGCACGAGGTGCAGAGAATGGTGATGCGAGGTGCAGGATGCGAAGCATGGGATGCAGAGCATGGTAATAGGAGCCATGGATGGATTTTAGAACCAGTCGGTGTGTATTGCATAATATTTTGGAAGTGATTGACGCGTGCCGGGCGAGAGATTTTGATGTTGATGAATTTTGCTTCTGAGGGACATAAAATCATGCCAGTGGCCCAACTTGAGTCTTCTAGTGTCAGAACCATGGTTTTCCCGATACGATCACATAGTTCTGAGTGTGTACACTTGATTCGTGACTTGTATTGTTCAAGATCATTTTGACGAGCCGTAACGACCGTTCTTGTGCGACCTTGTTTTAGCTTGATTCCTGAAGATGTTGACAACACTTCTGGGTCGTTGAACCATGCAATGTGCTGAGTCGTATGGGCCTGGACTGCTTCTGGTAACCTGACCAAGATGTCAGTTAACAACCTTCATACCTCTTTTCTGGACAAACAAAATCCTTCACTTATCCCCTGATTTTCAAGAGATTAAAATCGAATAATCTTTGATGGAAAAGCATTTCTAAAGCTAACAGGTTTCGAGTCGCGGTTCGATTCAAGGAACTTACTTCTTTTTTTCACGGTGCAAAATTTACGCTTTAACAAGGTATTCTTAACATTTAATATTATATATTAATATTTAGATAATGTCAATGAACATATGTGCATTTTTATTTTAAAAAAATCATGAATCAGTACATCGATGGACTACCAAATATCTATGTTGTGTATATTAAATAAATGTATTCATACATTGGTATTAAATATACATAGATGTCAAAATATTTGGGTACATTATTTATAGATGCTCATGGTTTAAAACTAAATTAATTTCAAATTATAAAATATCATAAAAATTTCAATATTAAATCTAATTAAAATTGAACACTATATGTAACGACCCGAAAATTTAGAACTAATTTAAAATTTTGAAAATATGAGGTTTTGAGAATTTAAAATAACTGCGCACAGTACTGGATACATACACTCATTTTTAAATATGGTTTCGAAAAGTTTAGCGGTCAGATAAGTTATTTAAATCAGTTTTACAACTATCTGTTTTAACAAATTTTGGACAGAAACACTATTCGACGAAATTATAAATTTTGGGATTTTGAGTTAAGTATTTAAATACGACCTAAGATTTTGAAAAAAAAATCAAATACGATATTTTTTATTTAATTTTATAAGAGTTTATGGCCAATTTTAAAATGCGATAATTTAACGGTATTTCAATAACTTATAAAGGATAAAATTCAAGCGATCTCAGAATTCGGCGAGACCAATTTTATCGGATTTGTAAGGTTGAAAAATGGTAAGATTCCACATCAAATTTTTATCATCTATTTGCAAATACACACCTTAAAGCCACCATCTTTCCACTCCTACGCCATCCTAGACCCCATACCCAGGATCCACCTGCTGCGGCATCCCCCTACCAACCCCCACCAGCGACCCCACCTCCGAACTATGCCCCTGGACCCCACGAACCCCTCCCATTTGCTCCGTATACTTAGATCCGCAAGTGTATGTGTGACCATAAAGTGTAGGAACCCCATAGCCTCCAAATTCATATTCATAAGCTACCAAAAAAAATTTGTAGACACCGTACGAGTTAGTCATGTGTAAGAGTCCGCTAGTCCATTTGCGCAAAAAATTGGTAAAGTGGAACTCACGGTGAGAAACCAAAACCTGTATAAAAGGCTAGTTAGAAATTAACTATCATTGGTTAATAAAATTGAGTTCTAAAATGATTATAAATTAATTATGCAAGTTTATTATAATGTTAAGTAATGCGTAGTATGATAAAAATATCATCTTTACTTGATATATGTGCATTTGAGTGGGTATGTGACGTTTAAAACATAAACAATGTTGATTTCAAAGGTTTTGAACGTCAATTGATTTTGGTTAAGTAATTTATTAATTGTTAGTTATTTAATGTGAAGAAAACCTCACAAAGGTATTGGGATGATAATTAATCTACACATCTCCCAATTGTTTATTGAATGTGTAGAAAACGCCACACCGACATTGGGATGATAATTAATCTGCACATCTTCGAATTGTTTATTGAATGTGTAGAAAACCCCACACGGGTATTGGAATGATAATTAATCTACACATCTCCCAATTATTTTTGAATATGTAGAAAACCCCAAATGGGTATTGGGATGATAATTAATCTACACATCGCCCAATTGTTTGATTTTGCGGCTAATCTATTGATAGGCGGTTCTTTATAAACATTATTGACTTAAGTCTTATACAATGAGATTGCACTTCGTATGTGGATTGGATGTTGTTTGATGGTTGATTGAGTGTTATATAATACACTTATTGGAAATGAACAATAGATATGGTTATTGGTGTTCGTTGGTTAATTATTCGTCAATTAAAATGAATTTTTAATGAATATTTTAATAATATAATAATAGCCTAAAAATCAAAATTTGAATTTGATGTCTGATTTTGCATGGGCACAAAGATTATAAAGTATTGATGAATATTCGTAACTGGAACAAATGGATTTGGATTAATTTTTATTAGTTATGGCGCATTAAAGTTTTTTTTTCAAAATGAATAATAACCGATAAAAATGAAGTTCAGTTAGGGTATGTAGGGAATGTTTTAAACCAACTTCCGTTATAAAGCTTTCTTATTTATTTTTATAATGTATGTCAGAAAATTTTGGATTAAAAATAAAAAGTTTAAAAAATAATATTACTTTAATATAATATCCATTTATTGGAAATGAATGAAATTGAAAATGGAAATTTGAATTCCAATTCGCTGTAATTCATATTATATGTCGAGTTAGGGTCAAAATAGAACTCGTCGTGCTGCAGTTGTTTGCGAATTTCGACCAGAAGCTTTAAACTGATAATAAGAGCTTTTAAATGATAATAACAACTTTTAAATCTAACAGCTAGAATTTCGTAAATGTCCAAATCAAATTTGTATAAAAATAGCGCGGAAACCGATAAAGACCTATAATAGAAGATTATTAATATGGACTATTTTAATATGAATAAATATAGGAGAAATTATTTTAAATTATTAAAAATGATTTGGAAAGGATTTAAACCAATTATATATTGCTTTAAAGGATAAAACTGCTTAAGTAAAATTTGGCTATTTTCTGTAAAGGCTTATATAACAAGTTTTGGAGATTGTTTTAAAATAAGGATTTTTGGTTCATAATTGAATATAATCCTTAAGTAAATCTTGTAATAAGATTAAAAGAAGATATTTGAAAGCCAAGAACTTAACCAAGTTTTGAGAATAAGATTTAAATCTTATGAAATAAATACCAATTAAAGGAGACTTAATTAGTGGATTGATAATCCGATAAGGATTTATATTTTGACGCGAATTATACGAAAAGACTAGGTTCAACCCATTTTGAATAATTATACGATGACTAAAAGTCGAAGACATGGAAGACAGTGGAAGGACGGAAATCTTCACATCGAATGGATTACTGGTGATACCTCGAATGGAAGGGCCTCTCTACTTAATTGGACAAGGAATAAGTAGCCTTCATTTTCGTTCAGACCCAGAACAAACTTGTATGGACGTATGTCTGACATTGTATTATGTGTTATATTGATTGATCTCTACTAAATATATATCGGTTGGTGTTGGAGAATTTATTCACTTAGCTTAACACCCTTCTTTAAGACGTATAAGCTTAGAGGTTTTGTATTAATAGACATAAGTTGTATGGTATGGCATGACAGTGTGGTGTGTGAAGTGCTGCTAGCAGGTAGTTTGAAGCTTTACATGAAAAGCAGAGCTTTGTAGTACGTGACTCTAGGGCCTCACACCCTAGAATGAGCCGAAAACAGGATGAAGGACAAAAAAGAAAGGACGTACGTTACCTTTAAGCTAAAAGTGATGCCATGGCATGGAGCCTAGACATATTTACTTATGTGGATATTGGAATTGAGGCGCCTCACATGATGGTCGACGTACTGGCCAGATTGTAGGTTCAATAGGACCAGGGAACATTATGTTTAGGAGTAACCCTAATCCACCAGGAATTGGTGGACCGGCTCTACCACTCCAAAGGATACATGTTGTGCTCCCTGGGACATTTTTCTAGAAATGTTCTAAAGTCGGATAAGAAAGATCCTTTGCCTTGGTTAATGATGGAATCCAATTTCCAATACGAGACTTTGCGTTTTCAGTTATAAACCTATATGGAGACATAATTGGATGGGGTATTATGTCATCTAATATTGATACATTTATTTTCAAAATCGTTTTCAACACATAGACACTAATAATAATAATAATATCAAATGATTTAGATTCTCATGTATCAAGCATGTTTGGCCATTATAAGGTAAAATTTTATCCTCTAATCTGTGTTGCATTGTGTGATGGGACTTGAGTCTTGTAATGGCTTCACTTTTCAAAAAGCATTGCGTTTTTTGATTTTATGCACTGGCATTCGTGGGGACGAAACCCGCTCCGTGTTATACGGCGCGGTTCCATGATATGCCTTATTTTAAAATAAGTTAAGAATAGCTACAGTGTTTCTCATATCAGTCCCATGACTGACTTGTAGTTTGTTTTTTCCCTTGAAAACTCGAGTTCCCGTATTTTCACATAGGCATCCTAGTTCCTAGGTATTAGCTTGTATCTTTTTGGATGTGTACGGAAGCTTTGGAAGCTAGTTTTGGATTTGAGCTGAGGCAGGATTTGGATGTTTCGTTTGGACTGTCCTAGACTTTATTATGTTGACTATCCTTTAATTCTGCTATGTACTATTTGAAACTACTCTGTAAAATTATGATCCTGTATGTTGTTGTAAACTCTGATATTATTTCCATTGTTGTAATCTAATGTACATTATGTATTATAATGTCTAATTTCTGTTGTTATGTTTATGTGTTATATTCCAATGATCATCCTTACTTCCGGAGATCGGGAGTTTGGGTCGTCACATCATAATACATATTTTAAATCTTTATAAAAGTTTAATTTGGTTAGTTAAACATTCATTTATTTAGAATACAGAAAACTTTTTTTGGGTTATATATATACATACATATATATATATATTTAATTCAATTTATGTAAATAAAATGTGTATTTTTATATATATTTATAAATAATATGAATTTTGAAAAAAAATGATAAAATTAAACAAATATGTATACATATTGTATATATTACGGTTTCAAATTAACTTTTAAGACTTTTTAAAAATTTTAAATTAATTATATGTTTTTACCTAATATATTGCCTAAAACAAAAAAAAAATATTTTTCCATGTTGAAACCAAAAGAAAAAATATATTATTAATTCCAAATTATATATATGAATATTTATACATATGGTTATTTGTGTGTATGTGTATATATGATCAAGAGTACCCCCAAATAGTGTCGCACCCCTTTTTTCCCTCTTAATTTCCACCACACAATCCCTTTTTTCCCTCTTCCCACTCACACATTATTTAAGTATTAACGAGTGGCTATAATTAATGTGAAAAATGGGCACTACAGTGTGTGTGTGTGTATATATTTGAATTTATATATATATATATATATATATATATATATATATATATATATATATATATATATATATATATATATATATATATGGAGCGTTTTGGGGAACCCCTATTTTGCAACACCCCTTTAGCACCCTTACTCTTCCGTGAGCTACACTAATCCAATTCCAACAAGATTTTGTAGATGTTAAATCTACAAATATATTATCATTTGTCAAAAATAATATATTTGGTATATATATATAAGTAGCATTCAATGACACCCCAAATAATTGAGCAACCCTTTGGCCCCATAATGGTGGAAACCAAGGGGCCAAAGGGGTGCTGCACTACTTGGGGATCCATCAAACACTACTATATATATATGTGTGTATGTATATGTATATATGTATATATTGAAAATTGGTACATTTTATAGATTCATATATAGAAAGTACAACGAAGTTAGCAATCTAACCCACATAACTAAAAAGAATCAAAGAAGAAATGGAAAAAAATGAATGCAAGCATATTAAAGTAGTACATGAAAAGTATGATATGTGTATATTCCCACGCACGAATGCTCCATCTCTCTTAGCATATCTTTCACTATCACCGTTTGCGCTGTAATAACTTTTGGCTTTTAGTTATAGTTACCATTCACACAGTTAATACTATAACCGAGTTTGTCGAGCTCTTCTTCATGTGTCTAATTTCATGTCAAAATAGTAGTTTTAATTCGTTTTTGGCTGATAGTATTTGTGAAACACCCCACTCTCCTTAGCATTACCCATATGAGGGTGCATTAAGGTTTACGAAGTACTTAGCTGTAAAGTAACCACATAGGGACTAAAATTCACAAGATGAAATATTAAACACAACGATAACTTTACAACACTATTTAAATAAGAAAATCAAATCACAGTGCTTGTTACATTTTATAAATACTAAATAGTCATCAGCATAAACCTATCTCATGAAAATCAATAATATAAGAGTACATAAGTAAAACCATAAAAAACTTCCCGCTCAAATGTCAATACAACGATCAGAAAACAATAAGTGAATAGTACGTAAATCTGGAAAGAGTCTGAATCCAAGCTAAACCGATTAATCAAGAATCACTGCTAAGACCTCCATCCTGCGAACCTAGAGGGAAGGGAAGAGAGAAGGAGAAAACAAACTAGGTCATACATACGCCTAGTGGGTTCTAGTAATTTCTAGCTTGAGCATAAGTTAAGGAAAAATTTAGACAGATGAATCTAAGAGCAATAGACATAAAATCATAAGTTATATAACATGAAAGATAAACACGAATAAAGATAGGTTCTCATTCATATCCGAGATTGCTGCACCAATTTTCAAGATATCACAATTAGGCTTTGCCAAATTTCAAACAGTCGATTGGCTCTTATTCCCCTAGTGTGATAACCTATGACATCTATGATACTCGGGGTTATCAATCTCGAGCCCATCAACTGAAAGGACATAGCCGTTAATCATAGGTGTTACAACGGGTCATCTTCCCCAATCGGCACGATGCACACTTATCATCCTGTTGGAACGCGCCCGTACTGATCTCATTTGGACCTCTTACTACCCAGTACAGTAAAGTATTCCCTCGCCTCTACCTAGTGTGAAACCCCCATATTAACAAGGACACTGATTGATACGGGTCCCAACCAAATATGCAATTGACACACGTTACCTCTAGACTTGGTCCCGATTCATTATTTTATTAGGCCACTTAGTTTCCTCAATCATCCCTGCGCTATCGGAAAAACCTACACCAGGATTTCATTATGTTATTAGGCCTCTTAATTTCCCTAGTCAGCTCCACGCTGCCGAAACAGACCTATTCTACAAGCCGCTTATTTTCCTCAGTCAGCCCCCATGCTACCGGAACAACTCACTTCCATGTTACCTTATGTTCAATTAAGTTCAATCTATTACAGTTTACATGTTCTCTAATTATGTGTTAAGTTTTATCACCAATCTACAGTCCAATCTAATTACAATACCTAAACAGTTTCAGTATGCCTAAAATCTCTTTTCATTCAATTCTAACATTGTTTCAATTTAACGCAAAAATAACGATAAAGGCTTAGGCTCTCTTTAGGCCTAGGCTCAACACTAAAAGAAAAGGGAAATGGTCTAGGATACTCGCAATTCCTAGACTTGAAAATAAACAAAACAAATAAAATAGGGCATAAGCATAACTCTAAATAAACTACAACAAAGAAGGGGGTAGAAGAAGGAGAACAACTTATAAGCAATAAACAACTGGAAAGAAATAACCACATATAATGTAAACTATAGTGATTTACAAAAATACTAAACATATAAATACTGTAAATAACTATAAACATAAAATTTGCAAATTGAAATTATTTAATAGTCTAAACTTTCCTATGCAAATAACTAATCTAAAAATCACATTAAAACTCACAGATCTGATTATCAAAGCTTCCTCCATTGCCTTCTTCTCGAATCTAGTAGAACCTACGCCTCTAGAAGTATTTATAAAAATAAATATTTAAAACTTAAGAACTTCTTTATGCCCATAAAAAATTAATTATTTGGCCTTTCCTAATTTGGAGGATAGGCCGGGGGAAGAAGAAGGAGAAGAGAGAAAGAATGGATGTGCATAAATGAGAGAGGCTCTACTATACTAGTCTATGTATATGGTTTGTTGGAAGTCCTAAGTCATCCAAACCTAAGAATAGATCTGGTCCAGCCTTGTCATTGGACTAATAAGAAATCATCACGTCGGCTCTTAGTTTAAAATAAGCCAATAAAACTCAGCCAACTCAGCAAAAATAACATTAGAAAGTATTAAACATTTGTTGCCTTGCGTGCAGGCTAAGAACACGAAATTTGTAACCTGGGTCAACCTACCAGCCTCCCTGGATCGACATAGGGGTCAACCCAACATGGCTTGGGTCGACACAGTGTTGACCCAAGGGGCTGGGTCGCCCAGTGACCACTTGTTCCATATAGCTATATATACATTTTAATTTTATGAATTCTTCTTTAAATCATTTTAACTCCGATTTTAGCATACTAGGTGTCCATTTTTATTAGAAATTTACGACGGACCCACTGGTGCTAGTCTTGTTGTTCAATTCTGAATATTATTCTGATTAATATTTAATTAAAATTTAAGGTGTTACAATTTGTATCTGAGTGCATATGAGAAACTATCATCCATCTCAAGATACCCTCTTAAAGCACTGCTACTCAAAACTCACAAAATAAGTACGCATGAGATTGAGATACAATTGTAGAGTCTGTAAGAGACAAAGTTTTGTTTCTACATTTCCTTTTAACGGTTAAAAATTTTGTGAATTAATAACCAATCACGTAGGTTAGTAACTCCTTCACTTTCGCTCTTGAATAATAGTCGAACAAGAATTACACACTTTCTCCAAAAATTTAGCACTACATTTTTTTCAGCTAGTGTATTCATTCAACATTGCAAATGGAGTAACCAGTATCAAAATTACCTCAGGAACATGATGTCGGTGAAGGGGTAGCAGACCTCCACAAACATAAAAGGGTCTTCTGTAAGCAGAAGCCAAGCACAGGGTAAGGACGAAAGCATAAGTGGAATAATCTGAGAGTTGTGCAACCGACAACATTCTTAAAGTAAATCATTCAAAATATATACAAAGAATGGATTCCGGCAGGGTGGTTCCGGCACAATGAGTAAGTAGCAGAAGGTCACCCAAGACCAGAAGCCAATGAAGAGAAAGACCCATAATCCTACAAACCAAGGCCTAGAAGGACAGGAGAGGCTATCAGTACTAACTTGCTTAACACCGATACATAGGAAGATAAGAGCATCAAAGATACAAATTTAAAAGCATATGACGATTATCCGAAACTAATTACCGAGACCTCCATTAGTTGGTTCCCGAGAAGTTACCCTAACAAATAACTAGCAAAGCACCAGAAGAAACCTCCTGGAAAAATAAGGATACACTTCGGGATTCAACCGACAGGCAAGCTGAAACCCCAAAGAGAGGCAAGCTATCCACACTAATTTGCTTAGTGTCGATACTGGCAGAGGTGGAAAACCCAACAACCTTTCACTTGAATCACAAAACAAGCTCCACAAAGTGCTAGTAACAAGACTGAGAGTCCATATCCGGAAGCCTACATCGTGAGGCCTACATCCAAGAGCCAAAGCCTTCCGAAAGCCATTTGCACCGACAAACTCGGGACCAGTACAAAATGGGCGGACAAGCAATCAAAAAGAGTTCCACAGACCAGAACCATCCTCCTGAAAGCGTGAGCAGGCACTTCAAAAACTCGTAGGCAAAGCCTTCTGAACTTAAAGAAAAGGCGGTCGAGAGCCAGAACTTCCGAAACCGAAGGGAAAAGCGGCCAACAGTGGTGCTACTGGCCCAATAAAAAAGGGGACCTGATTTGTCTATAAATAAGACTCCAGGAGTCTCATTTTGAGAGCGAATTTTCTCATTCTCATTCTTGTACTCTTTTCTCTAGAGTAAACTCTAAATCCTAAATCAAATTGGGGGTTTTGGTTGTAGTCACTTGTATATTCTAAATCAAAGATCAATAAAGAGTGGATCAATACTTAGTACATTTTCTTATGATTTTCTCATATAATTTCTTAGTTATTGCCAATGTCGCATGTTGTGTGCTTTCTACATGCTTACAAGTTCTGACCCAAGCCTGAACCCTTCCGCAAAGTCAGTGCCGAACCCCTTCTTATAAGCCGGTTAGCCCTTATCATGGGTTACGCTTTGGAAACCCTTATCTCATGACAACTATTGTTTGTTGAGTCGCTTAAGCGTGATGCTCACCCAATTGAGGGAAGAGTAACCGATCTTTCGGGCTCAAAACCTTGATATCTAGGAAACGACGAACTAATCAAACTCGTGAAAGCTAAATAAACCTATTATTCCCTTAGGTCCACTTTCGTATACCTATCTCCGGTGTTGACCAAAAATATAGTTAACAATAAGGAATTTCTCCTTTTCCGTATGTAATTCTAAGCTTCCTTTTACTGCTAGACTCATCTCTAATTTCTGAATAAATAATTAGAATATAGAACGTAAGAATCCAATTAACCATCACTAAACATTTCCAAATATTGTTTCACAATATAAGTTTTGATTCACAGCTATGAAAAGTAAACATTGATGTTACCAGTTTAATTAGAATACAACATCATTCTAATAACAAAAGTTTAACAACAAAATCACTGTTGTTGATAACAAACTAGACCTAAAATTTATTTTTAAGCTTTATGGCTATCCAATAAATTAATCTCCCAAATCTAATGATTAAAAAAACACCGCAAGAAACTTACCCTCTTGGAAATTGGGTAGGAAATGCATTGTTTTCCAGACTTGATTTCAAGAGGACTGGTCATGATAAAATGGGAACTGAAACGTTAATCACAGTTTCTAGATTTCACTGGAACCCTTTCTCTGATTTTTGCGGTGGAATAAGATTTTAATACAATTAGAGATTTTGAAGTAGTAATTGCCTGTGTAGTAACTCCTTTTCCTCGATTATATTATGTAGTTAACCAGTCTACATATCAAAACTATGGCTTTCCATAAAAATAAATACCCAAACCTTAGCATATGAAACTGGAATTGAGTTCCACACCCTTTATAGATCGATCAGAACTACAATGTTTTTAGGGAAATTAGCTGAAAGGGCTCGATTTAGGAAGAATAAGATCCAATTTTTAGATGACTCTTCGTCTAGTACAGTAACATCGAACCTACAATTCTTTGGTGGCTTGATCCCTACTAAATCGAACAAAGCGTTGCCTTCAGACTAGATCTATCACAATGGTAGAAGAAACCCTTTACAGTTGTTTGAGATTGTAAAGTAAGATTGCACAAATGATTTGATATTTTTGTAGGTTAAAGGAAGATATTTTCCTATAACCGATGAATTTACTTTTATGTATAGCTTGAAACCAAAGAAGTTTTTTTTCTTTTTGAGATCGCCATTTCCTCTCTCCACTGGAGAGATGAAGCTGTTACTACCAAATTCAATACCGAAACAAGTTATCGGTGAAGGGGTATCGAACCGCAACTAGCTCAAAATGATGATTCAAAAGCTTGGAGCCGGCATTATGCTAAAGCTGAAAGCATAAGGAAGGCAAATTATTTGAAGCCGGGAGCATATAGGAACGAAAGGACGAAAACTTACAACCTGAAACTGAAGTCATGACAGGAAGTACCAAGCCTAACAAAGGGATACAAAAGGGCCATCGACACTAATTTACTTAATGCCGATACAGAAGAAGGTGAAGACATTAAAGGCATGAGAAGCCGAAACACCAGTAAAATATCCCAAAAGTTAGCTATTGGATTCGAAGCTTGTCGCCCACCGAGTGAAAACTTTAGAAGTCGTCAAGAGACATACTAAAAGCCCACTATCGGAAGACTGATACCAACCCCGGGGATTCACTGGAAGTAAACCAAAGCATCTAAGAAGAAGAGCTATCCACGCTAACTTGCTTAATGTTGATACTAAAGGGGTGACGATTCCCAGAACATAGGAAGTTGAAGCACGGAAGAAAATTCTATGAAGACTTAAAGGCAAAACCGGAAGCTTATTGCCGAAAGCCATTCCTAAAGCTATCTATACAAACGAGCTTTGTATCGATACGAAAGGTAGAGGCAACATCAAAGAGAATCTCCAAAGACCGAGACCAACAATCTGAAAGATAAGATAGACATTATATCTATTAAAAGTGTCAAAAGAGCAGCCGAAACCAAGGTAACCGGAACTGAAAGATGAAGAGCGGCTGACACATAGCTGCCGCACCTGAAAGAGCCTTTTGCTGGACCAATGACAGAAGAGGTCCCAATTTTTCTATAAATAAGACCCCAATGGTCACATTTTAGGGGACTTTTCTCATTCTCCAATCTTGTACTCATTTCAAATAGAGTAAACCCTAATTTCTAAATCAATTTAGGGATTTCCTTTGTAAACACTTATGTACTCTAATCAATGAGCAATAAAAGAGTGGATTGACACTTAGTATAATTTCTACAGCTTATTTAACTTTTTCTTTCTTATATTACCTTATGCTTTCTCCACAAAAAGGTTCTTCTACACAATATGTGGTCTTTCTCCAAGATTACTGAAATACCCTTCCACAAGCCGTTAAGATTCCTAACTTGTGTTGTGCTTAGGGAACCCTTATCCCAAGGTAACCGTTGGTGGTTGATTTGCGTAAGCGTGATACTCACCCCTCGAGGGAAGAGTAACTAATCTTCGGGCTCAAAACCTTGATACCTAAGAAACAATGGACTAACTCATGCTTCTGAGGAACTAAATAATCCCTTACTTCCCTTAGGTCTACTTCCTTAGACCTATCTTCGGTGTTGACAAAAAATATCGTTAACATTTCGGAGCCCGAAGGAGGGCTTGAACCTCTGACCTTGTGGTTAACCTTTCCACATTTCTAACTTTGTTGTTCTATCCCAGACTGGACTAAAGCTTTAAAGAAGAAAGAATAATGGGTAAAGGATCCCAAAAAGAGTCTTCTGGATCTAAAATTACTATGTCAGATATTTCTAACCTGAGGGTGATGGAAGAACAAAGGCTTAGACTGGAAGTCCTACAAGTTGAAAGCGGAAGAAAGGAAGCAGAACCTTACAACCTTGACTGTTGGAGTATTAACACTTTTCACATAGGTCCAATCCCTATCTTTACCATAAATGGTTACACCTCAAAAGAATACAACTTATTCACTCACTTAACAAAGACCATTCATGCACAAGCTAAAGGAACTATATTTGAACAAAGAACATTAGAGAAACCCAAACAGGTTACATCAAAGCGATCTGAGATGGTTGCACCTCGATCTCACAGCATAACAAAGATAAAGCTCAAAGAAAAGGAAAATCCAATGAAGAAAAGTAACAAAAGGGTTAAGTTACAACAATGAAAGGGGATCTTTGAATCAAGACTGCTGAAGGAATGCAAACTTGCAACAAACATTGAGAATATCTTTTTTTATAAACAAGCATGAACTCAACTATTGGCCATTGCAAAAAAGAAACCAAGTATGAAGTCAAATTGGGAGGAACCTATTGCTACTATCATATAAGGAACTTGCATGAAACCAGCCATTATAGAGTTCTCGAAGGGATCATCATCAATTTCTTTAGACAAGGGAAACTGTACTGTAACACCTCGTAATTTAACAGAATATTATAATGATAAACTTAATAATACTTAATTAAATATTGGGAATTAAGTAAAATGGGATGCGCCATTGCATTGTCTCGAAACTATGTTTAAGATAGACTTTGAGTTTACGTAAAACGGACATCGTATGAGAAAGTTATTAAGGTTAGAAGTTTGTATACGTATAAGAGAAATATATGTAAACAAACATTATCCAAAATTCAAAATAATTCGAAAACCAGAAGTGGGATGGCGCGAGAATTTGGCCCGTTGGGGTTGACCCCATGCCCTATGGGTGTTGACTCATGGGTCGACCCCACAACAGGGATCCCCGAACGAATCTGGACCTGCTATGTCTCCTGGTTTGCTGGTTGATGTCTGTATAAAGGACCTTAATCCCATTGTTTTATTCATATAAATCAATGACAATAATGAGGTGTTGCCCCAACTCAGTTTGATCTAGCCTATTCTTCTTCAACAGCAAGCCATACGTATTCAGAGATCTGTGCTACAACATCTACAATCAATTCTCTGTTCTTCATATCCAATCACGGTGAGTTTATGTTGCTTTTAGATATAAACGCCTAAAACGTAATCTTGACATGTCTATAAGTTTGCTTCTAAGCCTATGCCTGTTAGTAATCCGAATCAAAATAGATCTGTTATTATTTGTATACCTATTTTACTGCTCAGATCTCAGTATGCTTGTTTATGATATCCCAATTTGTTAGTTTTCCTAATCTTGTCACCGTATGCCTATTATGTTAGTTTTCCTAATCATGTCAGTATGCTTATTCTGTTAGTATGACCAATTCTATCATCATATGGCAATTTTTATTTGCTATGCCTACTCTTGTTCTCTTCTCTCCCTCTTTCCCTTTTTGTTTTTATAGCCAGGTTACCTTCGAGCCTAGGCATATCGCTGAAATACGCGAGCGTACGAAATTAGAAACGATTGGGAATTATAAACTTGGGGGATAATTCATATTGTAAAACGTGATTGGGAATTTTAGGCATAATTTGTACCTTGAGCCAAAACTTGGGAATTAGGGGCATAATCTATATCTCGATCTAAACCTTAATCGAGGCATATCTTGTATCATAAATTAGACGGAGATTTAGGGTATAATAAACATGAAAATTGGTAAGTAATGAACATGCTTAGATTTACAGTAATTAGAAACTATAATAGCGCTTAGATACGAGGTTAAATTACAACACCACGGGTGGTAAATCTAATGGGAGGAGTCTAAGTGCATAAAAAACACGTAACGGTGTTAAGACACGAGGTTATTCCGGACTTGTCGAAGAAGTATGTCGGGAATCGACCGGCATATCCAGCATCCATAAGTAATAGACTTAATATGAGAGGTCTAGCGCATTAACAACCACAAATGAATGAATGGTAATACTTAACTTGTTTGAATCTGTGAGGGTTACATGAACCTGTCAAATGAAGTAGGGGTTAAGTAAAATTGTTTGAATCAGTGGGAGGGTTAAGTAAATCCTGTGGTGGTGGGTAATATTTATATATATAGGCCCACAAACTTAACCTGTTGGGGTTATGCAATCTTGTTAAACTGGTTGGCATAACTTTTTGAAATCCTAGTAGTGGGGATGCAAGCCTAGGGGGAAGCTTGTATCATCTGCTATGTGAGATCCGTTTCAGTCAGTAACCCATATAGGTATCAAATGAGTACTCCGAACTAGGTCGGAGTCGAGGCACACTTACTTAGCTGATTATAAGAGGTCACTTGTGTGAGGGTGTCGACGGCGCGTTCC
>JASFAX010002595.1:0-45378 GCA_030737875.1 Allium sativum
TTTTTCTTTCTGAACTTGTATTGTACAAGATAGAATGCTTGAACTTGTACTGTGATTGTAATGAATTTAAATGCTAAATCATTTGTTATTTTTCTTAGTTGTTCTAACAGTATTGTTATACTGTTTTACATTGTACATTAAATTATGAATATGTGATTGCTTTATATGAATGTAATATATATATATATATATATATATATGTTATTCTCCTTTGTATTAGCCACTTCATTTATTTTGTATACGTTTTAAGTTCCAGTTTTTTAGTTTTCATACATATCAGTATACATGTTCAACCAAGCTTCGTCAAAAATCCGGGTTTGGTTTATTTTGTTTTATGAGTATGATGAATGTATGTATGTATTCGGGTTTTTACCCATTATGTCGAATCAAAAGAAAACGTCGATGGACATATATATATATATTAAATCTAAACAACCAAATTTAAAAATAAAACAACAAATAACATTGTATTTGTTAAACCAACAGTTCAAGTTTAAATCAGTATCTGATTCAAAACGAAATATATTCTAAATTCATTTTAAATAAATAAATTCAATTTAAAAATCCATTATATTTCTTAATAAAATATATAAATAGATTTTAAATATTCGATTTTTAAAAGGGTCGTAAAATCTGGGACGTTACATTCTTCCCCCCTTAAAATAATTTCGTCCTCGAAATTGCTAGAGTAAGAAAGAACATTATAAACTCATTAAATTTCAAATCTAATTTATTTTAAATCAAAATCAATTCAATACAATAAATATATGTTTTCAAAAATATTGAAAATTTTCCAACACCTTAAATTTCCGAAAAATTCCGCCAGCACCTCCTCTGTATGGCTCAATCGGTACAGCTCCAACTCGCCTTTCTAGGCCTCCTCCAAATCCAAAAGAAAACAAAACAGCCAAGCGAATTGCCAAATAGGCTCATAAATCACCAAACCCATATAGAAATAAACGTGTACCTTTTTGTTGGGCATTCAACTCTGCTATCAGTTTAGCATATACCAATGCATCTCCAAACAAAATTCTGCTTTTATCCTCAAAACCAAATCCTTCACGTGTTCAAGCCAAATCCCATTCTCAATTCAATTTCCATCCATTATCAATTCCAGCCCTTAACTTACCCGTCCAATACCATTTTAGATCATGTCTCATAATTCAAAATCTGGTTCTACCTGATATCTTATATCCCGATTCAAATTTCTAGTTAATTGGTTTTAATTCATATTTGCTTTCCTAACTTCCCTTAATTTTGCCTTTGTTCAAACAATTTCCCTAGGAGTTTGTAAACAGTTTAGCTCTTTCAAAAATCAAATATTTCTTTTCAGGATTCGAAACAACTTGTTTTCCTCAAAGTAATTCAAAAACCAAAACTTTTGGTAGTAATCCGTCACTTAGAACTCGAAAATGAGTACCGATAATGACGCGCACATCATCGGAATCTATTTTTCAGCTATCGAAGTGAGTTCAATACTATATCATTTCAAAACTGTATTTAAACATTTCTTTCTGAAATTATTCAAAATACCAAACACAATGCCCATAAAACAAATTAAAATCTCCTAGGATTTTAAAATTCTCATATATTTAATCCAACTTCATTTGCAAACACCTTTCCCATTTTCAGGAATTTTAATTCCAATTCTGATTTAGATTTCAGATTTAATTCATCTGATTTTCATATATTACACTTACATGAATTCTGATTGGTTATATATAACCATTTCACATTATAATCAACCAACACATCCAATATACTATAATACTTCAAATATATATATTTCCTTTATATCAAAATATCATTTGGGTAATTTATTTCACTTACCCTCTTTTAAAATATATCGTGATGACCCATCGTATTCGAGTGTTTATAAACCCCAATCGATACAGTGGATCAAACTGATCGATCAGAACTCATAAACAACTCAACCAATAAATCCCCACAATATAAAACAATTTTTTTATAAAATCTACAAATACGTTCACTCGTATATATATACTCACACTCAATCTAGGGTATTGCTAACCCTATCTCTATTGAGTGTACGCCACAGAGCCAAGGTTACTACTCAACCAATAGCTTTGATACCACTGTAACGACCCAATGGTTTACGGCCCCGAAAATCGACATAAATACCCTTACCATGGCTCATGCCGATCCTCCAAGCACCGAAAACACTGGATAGTTTTAGAAAGAAATTAGAGGGTGAGATAAGAAAGAAAGAAATATTAGAATAGAAGAAGAAGAAACAACACAGCACAGAGTCTCACATCGCAGCGGAACAAAATATAATACAGAAATAAATCTTTATTGAGAACTTTGAAAATACTTACAATATCAGAGTACACATCTGGACAGTGATAATAGTCTATCCTCATATACAACACAGCGGAATAGTAGTTATGTAATATCATACGTCTGGACTCTCCCAACTCGTCTCTTCACGGCATTCGATAACCTGAACCTGTACAACCCGGTCTAACCCGAGCATTTACAAAACACCGGGTCAGTCTGGTGAACCAGAGTGAGATAAACTCGCACAGTATTTAGGGTGAGCATCGAACTTGATTTTAAAGTTAAAATCTCTTCGAAAGAAAAGGATAATCGTAAGACCAAATCCACACATAAACACGGACGGTTTTTACCTTACGATAACCCAAAACATTTTTAGAAATCAATATCTTTTCTGATATTATAATAGTGTCTAAACACAAGTAAATATCAATCTAGAGGAACGCTTGCATCTCACGCTCCACATATATAGTATACAATCAAAAACCGCGGGCGCTTATTGGAGATTGGATTCCAACTATGACAAGGTATGGACCACCTGCTGATAGTGTATCTCCAGAGGCGAATACACTGGGTTCAACAAGAACATCTCGCAACCCGGCCCTCACATGACCGACCACTCATTTCGCTTGAGTGTATCAAATGCATACCACCGACGGTTGGGCTCAAACCACCGTCTCCCGATAAGGGACAGCATCGAACATAGATTAAGAAGCAATAGGAATTTCTCTAGATAGGTGATCATGCATCCTAATGGGAGCGACCCACATAGCCATGCTGCCTGCCCGATTTTTGTCATTTCCCGGTTGATGAGGCTTGAGGTCAGAACACATCTGGTCATCATATACTTTGAATGCCACATCGTCAGATCCGCCAGATCACACTGATTGACGTCCACAAACCAACTCTAGCTATCTGGCTAGAGAATAACCATTTCTCCGCCATCAACTATGGTACGTTTGGAGAAATCAACGCATGTAATTCCTTTTGGAAATACTCTGTCAGACGTCCGTTCATACAAGTCATCCAGGAACAGGATGAACCGAAGGCACTCTCCTACTGCATCTCATATAGGAATCACCCCAAGGATCAGTAGTGAGAATCCTTGTAATCCGTAGAATTTAACCACGACAGTACCACAATATATCTCTGGTCATGAGTCAGAGATTTAAGTAGTTCTTCCGCTTTATGAATAACTACGGTCTTCAATTGCTCCATCTTCAAATCGACATCTTCACGTATTTGCTGGCCGGAATGGTTTTCGAATATAAATTCGATCCCGGTCTTCTCGTACCAACAATCGCATTTGGTTCGGTTTGATAGTCGGTGATTTAACTATCCAATACAAAGGTGTACATACAATGATTTCACTGATTCCATATTTGACATCACTTGACCTCTTTCAAATATATTTAAACAAATAGTTAGTCAACTTTTAAATCTCCCAACATATTCAAAACATTTTATTTATAAATATATATTTATCCAGCTTTCCATTTCTGTTGGAAATATCAATATATTTCTTTAAAACTCTTTTTCCCTTTTCTTATAGTTGAGTAACTCACGATATTCATATATGTATATACTTAATGATATAACCCAAATTTCCTCTAATTTACTCTGAATGATTTACTATGATCGATTAACTCTAACTTGGCTAGCTCACTTATTTAACTTGACAAAAATAACTTGATTATCCTATCGATTAACTAATGCTTGACTTAACTCCATTCGCTCGACTCTAGATCGCAGCGATCACAATGGTTACACCTGATTCCCTTAGGAAACATCCGACCGCCGTAGGCTATCTACAGCCCTGCGAATTACGCTAACAGTCACACGCAAATGAAAACTATATTTGACTAATTCTAACTATATTTGATCATCTCTGATTGACTAGCAAATGTTTACTATAATTTGAAAACGACATTCTTCTTATTATTATTTTTTTGAAACTAATAATATTATTTAATTTCCAAAACCTTGCATCAGATTTTGATATTTTAGTATAGGATAAAACCAATCTCAACACTTCACTCGTCCTAAACTAATACTATTCCTTGATAATAGTGAAGCCCATCAAGTTGGGGTATTTTAGTTACCTCTCAGACCTTGATCGACCCGTTCTTATCTCAGAATAATACCAGTTCGACCTACTACATCAAAACACCATTTCCCCTTTTGGTTTCAAAACTGGGTTTTAAAACCTCTCCTTATATTTGAAAACTTCGTTTCAAGATCTTTTTACTTAATTCTTTATTTAAGTAGACATCCCTTTAAAACACCACTTAATCATCGGGTATTCCTTCTCTTATAAACCATTTTGATTTATAATGGAAATTCCTCGTCAAATAATTTTATTCCATTTGCTTGGATTTTCTATAACAACCCTTATCGCCTCTCAGGCTAAACCTCATCGTCAGTTGATCACTTGTTAATTGAAGTCCTATTTATCAAACCTTGTTTGAAACTTGGATTTACAAATCCCTTTGATAAATTCTTACTTGGCATTAAATTGACTTCACTACTTTGAATCGTTTTAAGATTAAAGAATACTTTGCTTTAACATCTTCTATATTAAAATATAGTTAATCTTAACCAAAATAGCATTATTATCATGTTTACACGCTTACTCAATAATAATCCAGGTTATTCACAATAACCAATTTAATTATCTCTTTAGATTATAGTTAATCAAAGATCAACTAATATTATTCGTTACTTTTTAATGAATATTTAGACCAATATTTATTTCCTCTGCCCATTCTACTCAATTGGTGGATTTTATCAATCATACACATAAGTTAACTATTAACTGAATTCCAATTGTCATTCCCCTTTTCTTAAATTAATTAATTGACTTAATTAATTAAAGTCACTTTTTAATTGTTTGAAACAATTATTTCCTTTTTACCAACCCGTGGAAATTTTCTTGAGTTCTGCTTCTCAACTGGTCTAACCCATTTAAATAAATCTTCTTACTAACTCGATTAAAATATTTATTTGTAAAATTCCAATTTAAAACCCTGTACAAGATAGTTTAATTCAGTTATAAACGAATTTATAACTTTTAAACATACGTCAATTCACCTGTCAGCTCGAATGACGTTAAAACCCCACATTTGGCCATTTACTGCTAATTATCAAATCAACTAATATCCAAGTCAAACAATTCAAATAAATTCAAACACGTTTACAAATGTGACCAACCCAAGGTGTTACCTTGTTATGGGTCGTCCCCAACAGTTAAATTTAAACGATCGATGATCAACAGTATACATACACCTAACAGTCAACCACTAACAACCAGAACACGCAAAATAAAATACCCAGTTTATATAAAATATAAACGAGGAGGCTGAGTGAGTTTAACTCACCTGGATTCAAAATCCGTTGATAAACAGTCTGTTTTGATGTTTTAATTCGAATAAATTTCCAGTCATTCCAGATCCGGACTGCGCCTGCTCCATCTCGAAGTACTCGACTCCACGGTCCCAACGCACCTGACCGCGCCTAAATCTGATGTCGTAGGCGAGAGAAACCGTTTGAACAAATTTATAAACTATTTAAACTAAAACATGGATTTTCCTTTTTAAATTAAAGTTGGGCTTACCTTAAATCATTCGGCCCATAGGCCCTCTACCCGGTTCCCCATTTAAAACCCTAACACCTCGTTCCCTTTCCATTTCAATCGACCGCCACAAAAGAATACTCCAGAACGAACGAGAAAAACCCTAATCCCCTTCGATCCTCTGGCAATTCCGAGCTACACGGCGTCGCAACCCCCTTCTGCCTCCTCAACCCTCCTCCAATGATCCTCCATCCACTGTCAAGCCATCCGAGACCTTCCAGAACCCCACGAGCGAACCCAATCGAGGTCTGGTTCTTCAACTGCGACGGCTTCGAAAGCTAAGTTTTCCTATACTCGATTTCTTTATTTGCTGTACTATTTTGCTTTGATATTGCGTATGGTTTCGAATGGGGTTTGTATTTGTTTACTGTGTTGGTTCGGTTTGCATTTGGGTGATGAAACATACTTCTTGTACACATATTTATAGTTGCGGTTTGATCTGTCTATCAATGGCTATGTATTGTTATGTCAATCAAATTCAAATCTAAAAATTTAGATTTTGGTTCGGATATTGTATAGGGTTTCCAGCACATGTCGATTGGTTCGAAATGGATTTTGACTGTGTAGATCAAAAAAAATATGCATATATACAGTTTTCTTGTTTGATTTGGTCGTACCTTGGATAAATAGATCCATATCTATTTTGCTGTTGTTACCTATACATGATGTATGTATATAAAACTTGTATTAGTTGTTCCTCTCAACTTCTTAGCTGTTCATCTAAGTCCTGTTATTTCTGATCAAAGATTTTGAAACTGAAACATATATTTTAGGTACAGTTTTCCAGAGATATTGCATGTGAATTTACTGTGTATGCTAGATGTCCAGTCTGTATGCATTGAATTTGATGTATATACTATATATACACATATTCTTCTGTTCATTGAGTTGTTTAATCGGCCCAAAATGTACATCCATTTTGCATTGTACACTTCTAGCTGTTTATAGCTGTATAGATTATACTGTTCTCCTTGCCGTAAATCTTTTGTAGAGATATGATATATCTTCCTTAGCTGTGTAGTGTCTATAAGTTTAGCTGATTTCTTTTTGTACTATTTTCTCTTTTTCAGTCCACCTTTTTAAGGGATTTGATGTTCTAAAATATGTGTTCATATATTTGATTTCCTTGCCTTACTGTTTTAGCTGTCTTGGTATTGTTTTAATTTTTGCCATAGATGCACATATATCAGCTATGCCTTGTCGATTCCTAGCTGTTCATATCTTTTATTTGTTTGAAATTGATGTGTCAATATATGCATATCATATCTTTACTTTGGCTTGAATTTATAGATAGCTGTTTTCAGCTATCCCTTATGCTATTCACTAGCTGTTTGGGCTGTTTGAGTAGTTGTTCTATAGGGTTTTAGCTGTTTTATTGTGTTGTCTTGTTTTCCACTATCATAGTTTTTCTTAGATTGGATGATCTCATTCTTTGTTGAACCTATGATCCCATTTTATTTTCTCTCTAACATTTCTCGTTTCATTTTCTTTTGCTGTACAATGATGTCATGAAGTTATCCCTTATGGGTTTTTCTTCTTTTCTTTTCGCAGGTCAAGGTTGATAGATTCTCTAGTACTGGAAAGGGACGAGACCATGCATAAGTTGATTTGTTGATTTCTTTCTTTTTGGTTTTGTTTATATTTTTTTCTTTCTGAACTTGTACTATACAAGATAGAATGCTGGAACTTGTACTGTGATTGTAATGAATTTAAATGCTAAATCATTTGTTATTTTTCTTAGTTGTTCTAACAGTATTGTTATACTGTTTTACATTGTACATTAAATTCTGAATATGTGATTGCTGTATATGAATGTAATATATATATATGTTATTCTTCTTTGTATTAGCCACTTCATTTATTTTGTATACGTTTTAAGTTCCAGTTTTTAGTTTTCATACATATCAGTATACATGTTCAACCAAACTTCGTCAAAAATCCGGGTTTGGTTTATTTTGTTTTATGAGTATGATGAATGTATGTATGTATTCGGGTTTTTACCCATTATGTCGAATCAAAAGGAAACGTCGGTGGACATATATATATATATATATATATATATATATATATATATATATATTAAATCTAAACAACCAAATTTAAAAATAAAACAACAAATAACATTGTATTTGTTAAACCAACAGTTCAAGTTTAAATCAGTATCTGATTCAAAACAAAATATATTTAAATTCATTTTAAATAAATAAATTCAATTTAAAAATCCATTATATTTCTTAATAAAATATATAAATAGATTTTAAATATTCGATTTTTAAAAGGGTCGTAAAATCTGGGACGTTACAGTTTGTTGCGATCGAGGAGGAGGAGGGATGCTCTGCGGCTCGCGGTGGTGGTGCTGGCACGGTGGAGACGGCGCTGGCCGTTTGGTGCGGCGGTTTTGAAGAAGGCATTGGGGAAGGGGGTCTGCACGCGACATTAAGAGAGGGGGGATGGGGTTCGCCGGAGATGGAGGGGAGGCGATCGGCAAAATAAGATAATAACATGTATAACTAATCATAGCTGCCCTGGACCTACAACCAAAGAGTTAGCACAACAAGATGTACAATACTATAAGGTAACACTAACACAGAATGTAAAAATGGGAGTGTGCGTGTCATGGTGATAGCAAACATCAAACATAGCAATCATCCTCACGTCTCTCACTCAATGCGTAAAGCATACGATATCCACCGCTTTGATTACTAGAACCATTGGGTCTATGACGGAGTCCCACAACGTACAACTATCACTACGACCACTTTGCCCTTTGGAGCACTGATGGAGTCCAACTCCATACAACCTCTGACCCCACTGCACTGGTCCAAGCCCCCTCTCTCAATAGTGAACCAAAGTTTTAGATATCGATAACCCCTTTGCGCACGTCCCTCAGCAAAGCCCAACTCTAGAAGTTAACTTGTTGGTTTCCATCTAGAACCTGAGTAATAACTTCCCATTTGGACTTCCTTTGCATCCCAGGTTTTGTTTGAATTGGAATTGGTCTTCAGAAGAGTTGTTGCGTAGAAGTAGTGAAAGCTGAAATCCGGTTCGGTTCGGTACTCTCCTGTTCGGTTCGGTGCTCCCTCCTTATCTCCAGATTCTGGTTCGGTTCAGTGCTTCCTCATCTCCAGATTCTAGTTCGGTTCGGTGCTTCCTCTTCTCCAGATTCCGGTTCGGTTCGGTGCACTCCTATTCGATTCGGTTCGGTGCCCCACTATTTTGGTTCATCGTCTTCCGTTCGGTTCGGCTCTCCAGCTTGACCCAAACACCAGCCCACTCCAATCCGATCTGACCCGAGCCTTCCTTATTTCCCTTACATTTGCACGCTTCCGTAGATGCCAAGTTCTAGTTTGAAACAGACCAAACAGCCCGATCCAATCCCATCTGTCCGATTCGGTCAAGTCGAACCGAAAACTTGCACCTTTTTCTAGCGAGCTTGTATCGCCCAATCTCGCCATAGAACGACGTTTTCAACCATTCTAACTTTAATAAACAATCATAAAACATCCCAAACAATAGTAACAACATATTGGTTCAATCAAAAAGATCAAAACATCAAGCATATAGGTTATTTTAGATCAAACATACCCAAAACCAAGATTTTCCCTTTAAGCATTAATTATATCTAACAATAGGATTAGCAAACTTAATCCAAATTAACCCAAATTTTTATTAGTGACATAAAATAATATTTTTGAATTTTTACATATTTTTCTGAGTCATAATTTTGCTAATTATCACTAATTACCCCTAATTAGCCGTAATTAGTGAATAAACATGCTAATCACTCACCTTAGCCACAAATAAGTTACAGATCTGAAAACTCCACTGATTTGGCATGGATCCCTATGTTAGAAGCAACTCTATCTCAATTTTGATGTTAATCCTCCTTGATTTGATGTAGATTTGCTTAATATGTGATTAGAAAGTGATTTGGGATAGATTTTGAAGATATAGGCCATTACTATGATTCAAGGAATGTTTGTGGCGGCTGAAAAAATAAAAAGGAATCATTCTCTAACTCCTTTCAGCCCTCCCATAACCCTAATCCCGAATTGGGTTATGGGCCCGCCTGCTAATCACTTAATTAAGCGCAATTATGCTGTTTTTCAATCTTCAAATTTTATTTCAGCCATATCTTCCAAACGGTAAGTCCGTTTGATTAATGTGACCACTCCACGGAAATGCAAACCATCATCCAAATCCGATGGAAGTGGTTTCAAGTCAAAACTCCTTAACAATCAAAAGTTATAGGCGAAACAAGATTCGCTAGGGGCAAAACGGTCATTCAAAATTCGGCAAAAATTGTGAACATGGGAAATGACCCGAATAGTCGTTCCCCATAGTTACACGACCATATGACTTCGTATGAAAATAAAATAAATATTCTAATATCCTACGATACGTAGAATGCGGATCGTTCATGCTGGATATGCCGGTCGGTTCCGGACAGGCTTCTACTGCAAGTCGGTTTAACCTCGTATCTAGTGTACTAAGTTTATGAATGGCCCATGACACCTAGACATCTCATATTAGTTGGGCCTACTTGTGGTTGCTGGATATGCTGGTCGGTTCCGAGCAGGCTTCTACCATAAATTGAAACTAACCTCGTGTCTTAGTTTCATATATATATATATATATATATATATATATATATATATATATATAAAAGTCATTCTATATATATGTACGCACACACAAGCAAACAATATATATGTATATTTGTTAAGGGGACATTTCAAATTCAAAGTCTAATCTAATCGCATTAATTATGCTAATATACCGTTAATTACGTTTAAATAAATAATATAATAATAGCGCCTAATTAGCGTAACATTCGTATAAATGGGGAAACGTTCTAATCGGGATGGCAATTGTCATTTATCCAAATTAAGGCATACAAGATAGATTTTTCCATATTTTACCGCTAGATGGCATAATGAACATATGGCAAATAACAGTGAATGGAAACATATACATAACAATTATAACTTGTACCCTTAGGCATGTAGAAATGATTTAAGTATTAAATTAAAAGTAGAGTATTTCATACATTCACACATGTATTTACAATTCGTATTTCACCCAATTCATCCTTTTTGTGGTGTTATACACCCAAAAATGTTTACATTTGATTCTGAATGCGTTTACATCCAAATAAGGATCCAAACCCAATTCAATTATGAAACAATTCAAATCCAAACCTTTTTAGGCTTAATCAAATGATGATGGTGAATTGCATAAAATATAAATAATAATAATAATACAATACTCATTTTTACCTTTATTTCAATACAAAAACCACAATTCTACAAAACCAATTCAATATGACGATTTCCTACGTGATTACAAAGTAGAAGATTTGAGAATTTTTCATGTTTTATTATCGCATAACCAAATCTTCATAGGCATAACAATTCATATAGCAAACTGATATTAATATGAATATTCCTTTAAGCAAAACTAGATTCCACTAACAAATCAAGTGGAGTTGTGATAGAAATCTCTAGATCTACGACGGTTCTCAACATTCAAGCGGGCTCTGATTGATCTCCTAACAAGATAAATATAAGAAACATATAATTAGATTCTTATATATATAATGTTTGTGCTAAATTCCAACTTCCTAAACTTATATAAATTGAAATAGAGAGATATAGGAATGGAGGTTGTAACACCCCGTATTTTCTATGAACGTCAAACTAACAAATCAAAGTATACTTAATTTTTAAGAGAAGAATTAAGGGAAATGGGTTATGCCATTGTGTTCGTCTTGGAATTCTGCTTGAGATAGAGTCCGAGTTTGCGTAAATCGGACTCCGTATAAAGAAGTTATAACCTTCAGAAGTTTCAGGAATTAATTAAAATCAAAACAGCTCAGATTAAAAGTTCAAAATTCGAAATTCAAACACCAAAGCGGGCTGGGCAGAAATTTTCCCGCCCAAGGCCAGGTCGACACTAGGGTCGACCTGCCCTATATAGGTCGAGACTAGGGTCGACCTGGGGGTCGACCTCCCCCCATTTTACCAGATCCGTGGACAGATTCGTTTTTCTGCATTTAGACGCACGTTCTGACCAGATTCGTTGCTCCTAAGCTATTTAAACACGCCCAAACCTCACTTTCTCTCCACACAACTTCATTTTGCCTATACTCTACCCTAATTCATATCAAAATAAATCTAAGATGGGGTTATGCTGCTCAAGTCCTTCGTAGAATCAAGTTAGAATTCTAGTAGAGATTCAAAGGCTAATTCAACGACTTCAACAACTATTTCTAAGAATCAAATCAAATCTAAATTAGAAGAACAAATAGTCTACTTCAAGGGAGAGCTATTTAGTTTCAGAATATAGATTTCAGAATTCAAAACCCTTCTGTAATTTGTAAGTTCACGTTACTTTCAGAAATAGAAGTTAATTGTGATTCTGACATTGTAATAAATATGGATCTGAGATTATGCCTGTCTTTCTATATCCTTTGGATCTATCTCATTGATAATATTATGTCCATTCTTTGTCTCTTCTTTCCTTCTTCCCTTTTTGTTTTATAGCTTGGCTACTGCGAGCCTGAGCCAAATCTCATAAGAGATGAACGTACGTTGGAAATAAAATTGGGCATAATTGAGTTATATTCAAAACATAAAATATTGGACATATGACTTGAGATTTGAGGCATAAAGTATTGGACATATGACTTGAGGTTTGAGGCATAAAATATTGGACGTATGACTTGAGATTTGAGGCATAAAATATATTAGACATATAACTTGGGACTTGGGCCGTAAATTGAAATTTAAACATGTAAGTTCAAGTTATTTTCAGATTTAAAAACCTAATAGTGATTTTGACATATAATGAAATGGATCTAAGCCCATGCTTGATAAGACAAACCTTTTAGATTAATTCATATCTTCCTATTGAATCAATGATTTACATGCCTAGGAAGTTATTATTCAATCATGCCTGTCTTTGTTGGACATCTGATATATAACCCTTTTAGGTTCATGATGTTATTTATATCAAATCTATATGTCTATTTAGGTTATTTCTGTCAGTTTGTTTCATATCTATCTTTGTTATACCCCAACTCTAACAGATCTGTAATGCTCTTAGGTCCAAAATATTTGACAGATCTACCATTTTAATGCCAGTTTTATGCCTACTCTCGTTTATGTTCCTCTTTCGTCCCCTTTATTTTATGAATCTAGATTAACCTTGAATCTAGACTGAAACTTATTATACGTGCGATTGGAATGCGGGGGTATTGAGGAATAGTCTATTTGGTAATGGTGGAACATAATTTTGTAACTTATGATTTGGGGTATAATTGTCTTTGTTGCGAACTTGGGGTAAATTGAAATATTAAATCTAGATTTGGCGCAAACTGTAAATTGGAATATTAATCTAGATTGGGCATAACCATTGGTTGAGACGCCAAAGAATAATGTATATTGGGGTATTGGGGCGTGACTATTAGTACAAATTTGGGAAGATTAGATATAGCCTAATTTGAGTAATAGCTCGAAAGTTGAATTTGGGGGCCATAACTTGCAATTAGCTTTGTTGGGCATAACTTGAGAATTGGAACATGTCTAGTTTTGGTGAATTTGGTAATTAGCATGAAAAATCTAGAATTGGGTATATATGGTAATTGTGAATAATTTGCATGTAAACTGTAAATATGTGAACTAGTGAAAGATGAATATGCCGAGGTTATATTGAGTTGTGGTGTAAAACTGCCCGGAACTGCTCGGCACATCCAGTAACCATAACAAAACCTATCTAATGTGAGAGGTTAGTGCATCATGCCCAAGAAAAACCCGAGGTTAGATTGAGTTGGTGTAAAACTACCCGGAACCACCCGGCACATCCAGTAACCGCAACAACATATATCTAATGTGAGAGATTGGTGCACTAATAAATCAACTAATGCTAATGAACAAGATATGCTAAGAAATGACTAGGGTTAAGTAATAAGAACACTTAACCAATATAGCACGAATGACTAGGGTTAAGTAATAAGAACACTTAACTAATATAGCACAAATGACTAGGGTTAAGTGATAAGAACACTTAACCAATTTAACACGAATGACTAGGGTTAAGTAATGAGAACACTTAGCCAATATGACAAGATGGATGACTAGGGTTAAGTTAATAGGAAACACTTAGCCGGTATAGCATGATAAATGGAAAGGGTTAAGCTAACACTTAGATATAACTTGATTTGTGGTAGGGTTAAGTTAACACAAGAAGGCGACACTTAACCAAAGTAACATGACATGATGAGTAGGTGGGTTAAGTTAACTTGAATTGACTGATGACACTTAACCAATACAACAAGACGAACACGTGGGGTTAAGTAACAAGGAAACACTTAACCAATATAACTTGATAAACGGACGGGGTTAAGTAAATAAGGGACACTTAACCAACATGACACGATGAATGGGTGCGTTAAGTTAACATGAATGGACAAAACTTAACCATTTAATAAACATGCTTGAATCGATGGGAGGGTTAAGTACATCTCGTGTAGGTGGGTAGTATTAGTACATATAGGCCCACAAACTTAACCGTTAAATAAACATGCTTGAATCAGTGGGAGGGTTAAGTACATATCGGGTTGGTGGGTAATATTAGTAAATATAGGCCCACAAACTTAACCAATAGGAAACCCTAGTAACGGGGACCCATTTCAGCAGTAACCCACATAGATGTATCACGGTACCCTGAACTAGGCAGGATGGGGCACGATTACTGGGCTGATTGTAAGCGGTCAAAGCAGCGGCAGGGGGTACATCAGTGTAGGTTCCGACGGTTTACGGGCGTGCAGTACTCCGGAGTGGGAAAAAGCAGGCACTGGGTACCAGTAATTATACACTGTGCATCTTGAATCGTGTCGGGTTGCTATCATAAGGATTGATACACCTTATGGTGGGACCAGCACAGGGTATCTACACGCAAGAGAGGGCCAATTGACGCAGACACAAGAGAAATAAATACAAGTAGGGAGCCGATCGATAGGGTAGTAAGGGTACATCTAACATGTTCATGGCAATTAGGCTGATTGAGGTGGAATCCTCACGATAGATGTACACCTGAAGACTACCACAATTACGGGGATTGGGATCATGTTATCATTTTATACAGATTACTAGTTGGGACACTAGTTAGGTGGTGCATATATATATATATATATATATATATATATATATATATATATATAAATCAGAATAACAAGGTAGTAGCGAAGCAGAGAAAGAGTAGGAGCGCATTCAGTTTATTTTGCCTTATCATACCTTATACTTATCCTATGATATCATGTTATCCTTGTTTCTCATGTATTATCTTATATTCAGTTTATTCATGTCATGATGCTTTTACCTGTTTATATGCTGAAAGTCACTGGACTTACCAGACTTATGTCTGGCCTAGTTTTCTTTCGCCTCTTTTCTTCCGTTCCCCCCAGGTTCACAGGGAGGAAATGTTATAACTTAGCTCAGTTTTCTTCCAAGCTCGAAGATAGTCGATGTATTGTTTTGGACTCTCTCTTCCACTACTATGGCTAGTTTACGCTTTATTTGGGGAATATCATTGTTATTTTTATGCTTCTTTTATTCTTGGAAGTTTTTAAATCAAGACAGAAATTTTATGTATTACTTTTAAGAAGGATTGAGATAATTGTTGTAAAAGCTTGACTGAATTAAGTTCTTAATAAAATGACTTTATTTTCCGCTGCTTTACTTGTCTGTCTTGTAATTTATCTGCATCTTTTACCTAAAGTGCTCCACCAAAGTTAAGGCATTCCCTTTGTGAGTGACCTTAACAAAGGTGGGGTGTTTCAGAGGTAGAGAAGTAGAAGAGCCTTCACACTTTTTCTCTGTATTTTTCTATGGAATTCAGCAGCATGGAGGCATAGGTTTAGAATAATTAGGGTTTCTAGTGTGTTGTTTGAGGGCTATTTATACTTGCTCGTGTGAGGAGGAGCCTTCGAATTTATAAAAATTAATCTAAACCATCCATATAAACATAACCTCTTTAGAAAACCCTAATTACACATCCTTATTGAGCTGCTCATTTTTATTAATTACGTTCTTTATTTGCTTAATTGCTTGTCTTTTATTACCAATCATTTTCCTTATGTAACGAATACTTTGTCCCTTTGTCTTTGTCTATTTATTTGGATTTCAAATCCACCTAAGGGAAAGTTATTGGTGTCCCAATATGTAGTTTATCCCTCAGATATTATCAATTCAAACACATACAATAACACAATTAATTCTAATTATATCTTTCCTTTTTAATGTTGCTCTTGTCCCCTTCTTGTGTTTTCTAAACGCATATTCAAATTAGATGGAATATTCCAATATATATTATTCCATATAGTAATACTGTAAATTTGAATTTCCATCTTTTAATTTTAAATTATCATTTGGACATTATATATAATATTCATATAATTATATATATATACATATAATTTCTGCGTACACGGTCCAAATTCAACTGTTCATAACTTCTTCATACATTAACCGTTTTCAGCATATTATATATGAAAACGATGTAGAATTTCGCCATGAATCCAAATAAAAGAGTTTCGTAGCCAAATTCCTAAAGCTACAAAAATTCCATTTTCCAGCCATATCATTTAATTGCTCGTTTTAATTGTTTGATTTTATTGTAAATACTTATGAATTTTACGGGGTGCAACATTCTCCCCCCTTTAAAATAGATTTTGCCCCAAAATCTGTTTAAGGGGTGAAAAATACAACTCGCTCGAAACATCCAATGTTGTACACCCATGTTATTTATAAACCAGTCATAAGCGTCCATGAATCGCAGTGATTATGAACAGAAGACTTATTAAAGTGAGCTTAAACCTAACGTGTATGTGTAATACGTGATGCAATATGCATGCAAAACACCTTAACATGCATATATATCTATATGAGCGTGCTTGTGCAATTGTGTCGCATCCATCTTCTATCATCCAATCTAGCAACCACAGTGCAACCAAAAATCCTAAATTTTCGAGGGAGGCTGCTTGTTTTTTTAAATTTTCATGCCTTCTCTCGAATTTTCTCTTTACTGTACCCGAACCAATCTAAAAATGCATAATCTCGAAATCCCGTGCTCCAAAATATCTATGGTGGCACAAGACTTCCGAGATTCCGTCTTTGTCCCCGTCTCTTGATTAGGCCCTACCAAAAATTTACTGTACCTTGGAGGTATCTTATAAAACATAAAGCTTCAATGAGTTCCTATTCACAGCATCACATATCTCCATAACTTTTTAATAATAAACCCAAAATATCATACCAACTCATTATTCTCCACAGTCCACCTAATCAAATTAGACATTTTCTAAAGTCTAACTACAAATTTGTTCGAGTAGAATTTTGTTAATGGTTATCCCATCAACACTTTGGTAATTTAAGTGGCTTCCTTGAAGTTCTTCAAGAGTGCCCACTAATTACCAAAAGACAATCACGCTATCCTATAAATATTACTATCGTTCCTATTTCTACGAAACTAATTATGCACATCCTTCCTCTTGTTCCCAAAGCTTCGGCTATCTTAATTTTGTTCACTAGTCTTCAAGTGAAGTTTGATCCAAAAAGAATTTTCTAAATTAAACCTCTAGATCTAACTAATTAATATCTAATTTATACTATGACTAGAATATTTTCTTGTGCTCAAATTTGTTGGAAGTTAAATTCCAATAAGGTCTTTTGTTAAAATTTTCACAAATTTTCCTAGAAATAATATTGACATATTAAAATTACAAGGAATGGGTATTGTTTTATTTTGGATGGATAGTGTAATTTGCGTGCAAACATGAAGAATTATACATAACTTCCTTTTCATTTTGAGCATATTCCTCATAACTTTAAATATAGTCCTTTTTTTTTAATAACGACAAAAGGGCTAACTTATAAAAATTAAACAAATACCTTTATACAAACCAAAACATGGTCATATTCAGACTAAAAAGGTCAATGCAATTCCAATATCTCATCCTTATTCTTGAGGGTGGCATTTCATGAGGCTAAATGTAACAATCCGAAAATCTGGGCCAGTTTAAAATTTTTATTTCGGCAGTTTTAGCGAATTTTGATTATTAAAAGGAATTATTTTAAATAAAAACGACGAGAAATTTATTTTGAATATAATTCGACGTATATATTTATATACGTCGTCGTTAGAATATAAATAATTATATATAATTATAAATAGAATTGAAAATGGCGCGGTAGTTCGATAATTCGATTTCAAACTTCAATTGAATGTACCGGGTGCAAAACAATCCGAATTTTAGTGAAACCAAAAACATTAGGATCTATTCGATGATATCTTTCCAACGAATCCGAAAAATCAAGATTTCATAGCGGGAATCAAAAGATATGTCCAGTTGAAAATTCTGAATAGTCGCTATGGAATTCAGGCCCTTAAAAATGGGAATTTTGCAAACGACCTCGGATTTCGACGAAACCACTTTTGTTGGATCCGCAGTGCCAAGTTATTGCTAGATTCCAAATTTCATAATTTTTCGAATCAATATGTGAGCGTGGCAAAGGAAAACGCGTTTGACCAGTTTCAGTTGATTTTAATCGACTGGAAAATGGCCATTTTTCTAACGGTCTCAGAATTCGACGAAACTAGTTTTGTTAGGACCGTATCGTCAATACGAAGCTAGAAAATATTTTTCAGGAATTTTTAGAGTTAGTATGTGACCCGGTAAATTGAAATGTGCGTTCAAATTCAAAATATAAAGTTATATGTTGATTTTAACGGAAACTGATCAAAACAGTCGAATCAACTTGCAGTACATATCCCATTGTGTTCGGAATGGGGGTAATACGCTATGGACGACAGGCGGTGGCCCTCGTTTCGAGGTCGAAATAAAAAGTTGCTTTTTGGGGTTAAATTAAATAATAAAATAAATTTTATATTTCTCCTTAAACCCCCCCCATCGTTGACATCGTTCAGAAAGAAAAAAAAAACAAAAAAAAAACCTCCCTAAATCGATTGCTCGATCGTCGCTCCTCCTCGTGGGGGTGTCGCGCCTCCGCCACCGCTTCAAGGAAGGTCCGCTCCTCCTCAGGCCATCGTGATGCGCCTCGTCTTCCCCCCTTCTCTTACCTTGACCTGCGAGACCCCCCGACGCCATATCCTGCAACCCTAAGCCATGCCCTAGCCTGCGCCACCCCATCTCCGACCCCCCTCTCAGACGACCCACAACTCCCCCTCCCAGTCGATTCTCTCTCCTCCCCTTCTCTAATTCAAAACCGCAACCCCATTCCGACAATGAAGGCCGCACACCACTGATGAACGCAACAAACCATCCCTCCCCCTTCACCTTGTTTAACTGTAAGTTATTATTATTGCTATCTATTCAAAATCTGATTTATTTTAAATCAAATTTAGATTTTTATTTTATTTTATTTTTAATCAAGAATAGATTTTTATCATATAAAAACATAGATTTTTATAGCGGTAAAACATAGATGTTATAGTGGTAAAACATAGATTTTTATAGCGGTAAAACATAGATGTTATAGCGGTAAAACATAGATTTTTATAGCGGTAAAACATAGAATTTTATGATAGTAAAAATTCGATTTTTATATATTGAATAGCGAAGTAAAAATTCGATTTTTATATATTGAACAGCGAAGTAAAAATTCGATTTTTATATTTTGAATAGAAAGTAAAAATTCGATTTTTATATATTGAATAGCGAAGTAAAAATTCGATTTTTATATATTGAATAGCGAAGTAAAAATTCGATTTTTATATATTGAATAGCGAAGTAAAAATTCGATTTTTATATATTGAATAGCGAAGTAAAAATTCGATTTTTATATTTTGAATAGAAAGTAAAAATTCGATTTTTATATATTGAATAGCGAAGTAAAAATTCGATTTTTATATATGTAGTGGCTACGGGCGAAGAAAGTGATAAGAGACGAGAACAATGAAGATTTCCTGCATTGGAAGTGCCGTGGAGTTAGGATAGCTATCGGTGAGAACTTCTCACATTCCAATTTAATTTTTCTAGTTATACATATATACTAGGATGCAGACGGTGTTTAGTAGCACCCGACACCCGTCATCCACAGACCATGGATGGCTTGTTTGTTAAATTGTTTGGTTGTGTAGTTGGTTAGATTATTTGGTCTGAATTGAATTGTTTGGAGAATTGAAATTGATTTGATTGATGTGTGAATGGCGTGGGCCTTCACTAGACCGGGGATAAGGCTAGGCCTTGTCCCGTTTCTAGTATCGTGCCGTTATGCCGCCGAAATTTTCTAAAATAAGTTAGAAAAATAAAAATATCATTTTTATTTGGTAAATGAACTGAATAAAAATTCATATGTTAAAATAAAATGTTTTGTCGTTAAAAATATAATTTTTAACGTGAATGTGAATAAATAAATATTCATTTACAAACCGGACGGTTTGTTTATGTACACCTATTTGAAAGACATTGATTGGGACGATAAATTTTATTTATCGCCCAACTGCACAAATAAAAATCTGTGTTTGATTGCTTGAAACCCCACACGGGTATTGGGATGATATTTGACGTACACTAATCCCGATTGTTTAGTTGTATGTCGATCGATTGATTGACAGACTGTTATAAGCATTGAATATTTATATTCGATGCCTATACAGTGTAGAATGCACTTTGGATCATGGTTGATTATTCATCGTTGTTATTGTATACATGTGTTGTAGAAAATCCATATAATCAACATTATATGGTAATTGATTGGGCCTCATTCCAGTTTTGAAAAAGAAATATTTGAAAAGAGAAATATTAAGAAATATTTGAAAAAGAAATATTTGAAATAGAAATATTTGAAATAGAATATTTGAAAATAGGAATATATGAAGCCGTGTTGATTAGATTGACGCCATTTTGACGTGAACGATATTTATATCGATTTTATTCATTTTTCAACGAATATTGAAATAGATTTGAAATTCGAATTGAAATTGAATATAAAACGATTTCGAAATGAATTGAATATAAAATGAATTCGAATTGAAATTGAATATAAAACGATTTCGAAATGAATTGAATATAAAATGAATTCGAATTGAAATTGAATATAAAGCGATTTCGAAATGAATTGAATATAAAACCAATTCGAATTGAATTGAAAACGAATTCGAGTTGAAAACGAATTGAAGTGAAATCAAATTGAATCGAAATTTGATTTGAATAGAAAACCACTTTGAATTGAATCGAACTGAAAAAGAATTCGAATTGAATTTAAAGCGAATTGAAATGAATTCAAATTGAATTGAAATTTGAACTGAATAGAAATGAATTTTAAAACGAATTTATAAAGAAGAATTCAATTTTGATTTGAATTAAAATGGAAGTTGAAATTGCTTTTGAAACGAATTTAAAACTATTTATATAATTCGTTTTAAATAGAAATCGACGAAATATATATTATATATATATAATATAATGTCCTGAATAGAACGCGCCGCGCCGCGGCGGTTCGTGAATTTCGACCATTTATTTCAAACGGACATTACGGGAGATCCGACCGTCGGATCCTCCTAAAACCGGAGCCGTTGGGTTCGTATCGAAAAGAGCTTTCTAACGAATGTTAGAAATTTGAAATCTAACGATTGGATTTGGAGATACGTCCAAATCAAATTCGAAAAAGGTCGTTGTAAGTGCAGTTCGATGGCCGTTGTTGGAAATCGACTGTACGGGCCTTGATAAAATTATTAAAAATATCAATAAATTGTGTAAAATCATAATAAATGATTTAGAAAGAATTGGGATGAAAAACTCCATATTTGAAAAGATAAAAATAGATTTTTATCGAAATAAACTAGTTTTGAACTAGAATTATAATTCTATTTATTTTTAAATAAATAAATTGAATTTGAAAAGGGTTTTAAAAATAACCAGAATTTCCAATGATTGCATTGGAGTGGATTTGAATCGAAATTGTCTTTGGATTATTTCGATGTTGGAATTCGTGATTATACGGATGTTGTTATGGAAATTTGAAAGATATATATATATATCGTTATTTCCAATACGACATTTGTTAATCGTAGAATTTGATATTGAATATAAGCCGATATATTTTCTATTCAGAGTCTTGTATTGAATATCAAATGTGATTTGGGTTTGTCGTGAATGGTGTCTTCATTAACACTGCTCTTGAACCCAGTAAAGAAAAGATTAAATCTTTTTATTTAGATTTAATGAAGTGTACCAATTAAATAATATTTAATTGGAATGGAATTGAATTGATATTGATTTTTGGGTTTATCGTGGGCAGTATTTTAAATAACACTCGTTCTTTAACCCGATAATTAATGAATGTGATTTTGGGTTTATCGTTAACTGTGTTTTAAATGACACTGATTCTTTAACCCAGTTAGCGATTAAAACTAAGTGGAGTTTTAATGAATCTTTAATTAGATTGAAATGATCGAGAATGGAGTATCACCAGTTTTGCTCCAGGCGGTAGTTAAATCTTTAATTAGATTTGAACATGAAATGGTAATTGAATTTACCGATAACACCGTGGTGTTAGATATGAAGTATTACCAGTTTTACTTCATGGGATGAATAGGTTGGGATTGGGAAATTAAAACAAATGATTACTTCGGTAAGGTTCGTTTATCCCGACTAGTTGGAATTGATATTCAAAAATAGATTAAAGAATAAATTTTAAAGAATTTATCTTTGATAAAATTAATGGGAACCTCTCCCTATGAATGTGAAATTTAGAAACTAACTGTCAGTTAGCCAAGCAGAATGGTTTTCTGGATATTGATCTGATGTTGGTTTCGGCCTTCGGGGTTGATATTTGGGGAATTATCCTCTTGATTAATTTACGGTTAGTGACTGATGAATTGGAATGAGGCGCATGTTGTGTTTGTGTAACACTTATTTAAAAATATACGCGAGTTATTCGGAAAGACCGGGTTTATCCCATTCTGAATAACTGATACGACGATAAGTCGAAGATGAAGACGATGGTCGAAGACCGGAGGTCTTCACGTCGTTTGGGTGATTACTAATGATCTTGATTGGGCTGTACACCCAAGAAGATGGAAACAGTTGGTGATCGTCCAGACGTACTTGGAGATCAATGGATATGCGGGGTACCAGGTGCCTCCGGTTTTGTTTAGACCCAGAACGGACTTGTAAATGGACTGTGTGTCTGACATTGGATTTTAGTCCGTGTGATTGATCTCTATTAAATATATATCTGTTTGGCGGCGGAGAATTTATTCTTTTGCTTAACGCCCTTCTCTGAGACGTACGAGCTCAGGGGTTATATATTGATGGATATCAAACGCATGGAGTGAATTGCCTGTGTGGCATGCCTAAGTGGCAATTGATCGAGGCTTCTGTTCAAATGCAAAGTCTTGTGGTGATGATCAAAGCACGGCCTTTGTGGTGTAGCTTTGTGTAACGTTTACTTCGCGAGTTTCACACCCGGTATGAACCAAAAACGGGAGACAGACCTCAGGGAGGGCATGCGTTTCTTTCTAGTTAGAAGTGGCTTCAGTGGTTTTACACGCCCTGACGAGTTTGACTTATGTGGTTGTTGCTGTTGCGAGGCGCCTCGGTTTGATCGGACGATCCGGGTCCGATGGAGTCATTCGTTGGCTCATTTATGCCCCAAAGGGCGGGGAAACGTAGTGTTCAGGCATTTTAATCCACATCGGTGGACCGGCCCTGTCGCTCCAAGGGCCCACCTGAGTCTAGGTCCTGTGGCTCGGGCTAGAGAGTCACGAATCGGTTGAGGACTATCTTTTGCCTCGGTTCATAGATGGAAATCCAATTTCCAAATACGTAACTTTGCGGTTTTATTTGTAAACTTATATATGGCGACATAGTGGCATGGGACGCTCATGTCGCCTATGACTGATACTTATGATTTGAAGTTGTTTTATACAATATGCACTTATAATAGTATCAAATGATTTGTTTTAAACGTATCAAGCATTCTTTGGCTGTTATAAGGGAAAACCCTATCCCCCGGCTTGCGTTGCATTGTGTGATAGGACCTGGGTCTTATAACAGCTTCATTTTTCTTCATTTAGCATTGCGCTGTTTGTTTTATGCACTGGTATCCTTGGGAGGAAACCCGTTCCGTGTTATACGGCGTGGTCCCTTGATTTGCCTAACTTTAAAATAAAGATTTATAACTGTTTTAGTTCTCACACCAGTCACATGACTGACCTAGGGTTTATTGTTTTGACCTAAACTCTGGGTGCCCTTATTTTGACACGGGCAGCTAGTAGTTTTGGTTTTGCAGATTTATATTCACAGGATCCTGGTTTACAGCTGGAATGATATCCAGAAAGCTTTGTATCTGTATATCTCTTCTAGTTGTGTATTGTATTATTTTCCGCTGCTATGTATTTAAATGTAATTTAAATCTCTGATATTTCTGTGTAATATTCATTTTTACTCTGTATATTCTTGTAATCTGATGCATTATTGTGATATACAGTGAAATGTTCTTTCGTCTGTGTTCTATTTTGTCGTGTTCTCAAACGATAGGGCGTTTCGAACGGTCTGGGTCGGTTTAGCGACTGGTTCGGACCGAGCGAAATTCCTTTTCGTAACAGTTGGTATCAGAGCTTTGGTTTACAAAGCTCGGAGAACAAGGCACCTTAGAACCATACGAAAGAATTCATCAGATATTGGATTAGTAATATCCAATTAGAATGACTCGTTAGAGATAGGATCAGTAGTATCCTAGAACGAGTGTGAAGAGTATATTTTTAAACTGAAAACAAATCTAGTTTTGAAAATCTAAATCGAATATTCGTATTTGATTATTTATTTGTATTGATTTTGGACAATTCAGTATATAAAGAATTTGCATATACGCCTTGCAAACGTATATTCAAAGTTTTGATATATTGGGTAGATATAGAATCACATTCTAGTTGCCCGGGGATGATTCTGATAATGCTGCAGCGTTACCAGTAATTATTTTCGAGTGACGAAGGTGTGATATCTATATATTTCCATCAGGCTGGTGTGAGAACCAAAACTTATATAGTTAGAACACATTGTTGTGAATTGGCATCAAAAATATGATTTTTGTATATATATCAAAATTATGAATTTGAAACGTTAATCCACTAATTGATTGATGTTTGTGTTGATTGTTTAGTTGTTGGTTAAATTTTGAACCATTATGCCTAATTTGATCGAATAATGAATTGTATTGAAATTTGGTCGCATTTGCTTGCATATACATGTACTTACATTGAACAGGTCATAGCAAGGAGGCTAGAGCAGAGAATAAAATTTGTTTGCCCGACAAATAGGTACATGTTTACTACATAATTTACTGTTTTGTTTGGGTGATGATGATTTTATGAGCCTATTGGCTAGCCGCTTGGCTTTTTCTTTTTGAGACTAGAAGGACCGGGGAAGCTATTTGAAATTCCCCGATGCTCCCGGTGCAGGGGAGGTTATGGCGAAATTTTTCGAAAATTTAGGGTGTTAGCCAAATTTTTGAAGAATTTGAAAATTCTCAGAAACTGAAAAGTTGGAGAATGGAAGCCAGATCGAACGTAGAATTGATTTATCAACCCACTTTCGACTTTGTTCCTTTTCGGGGACGAAAAGTTTTAAGTGGGGGAGATTGTAACAACCCGAAAATCTGGGCCAGTTCAAATTTTTTATTTCGGCAGTTTTAGCGAATTTTGATTATTTAAAAGGAATTATTTTAAATAAAAACGACGAGAAATTTATTTTGAATATAATTCGTCTTATATAATTATATACGTCGTCGTTAGAACATAAATAATTATATATAATTATAAATAGAATTGAAAATGGCGCGGTAGTTCGATAATTCGATTTCAAACTTCAATTGAATGTACCGGGTGCAAAACAATCCAGATTTTAGTGAAACCAAAAACATTAGGATCTATTTGATGATATCTTTCCAGCGAATCCGAAATATCAAGATTTCATAGCGGGAATCAAAAGATATGTCCAGTTGAAAATTCTGAATAATCGCTATGGAATTCAGGCCCTTAAAAATGGGAATTTTGCAAACGACCTCGGATTTCGACGAAACCACTTTTGTTGGATCCGCAGTGCCAAGTTATTGCTAGATTCCAAATTTCATAATTTTTCGAATCAATATGTGAGCATGGCAAAGGAAAACGCGTTTGACCAGTTTCAGTTGATTTTAATCGACTGGAAAATGGACATTTTTCTAATGGTCTCAGAATTCGACGAAACTAGTTTTGTTAGGACCGTATCGTCAATACGAAGCTAGAAAATATTTTTCAGGAATTTTTAGAGTTAGTATGTGACCCCGGTAAATTGAAATGTGCGTTCAAATTCAATATATAGAGTTATATGTTGATTTTAACAGAAACTGGTCGAAACAGTCGAATCAGCTTGCAGTACATATCCCATTGTGTTCAGAATGGGGGTAATACGCTATGGACGACAGGCGGTGGCCCTCGTTTCGAGGTCGAAATAAAAAGTTGCTTTTTGGGGTTAAATTAAATAATAAACTAAATTTTATATTTCTCCTTAAACCCCCCTATCGTTGACATCGTTCAGAAAGAAAAAAAAACCTCCCTAAATCGATTGCTCGATCGTCGCTCCTCCTCGTGGGGGTGTCGCGCCTCCGCCACCGCTTCAAGGAAGGTCCGCTCCTCCTCAGGCCATCGTGCTGCGCCTCGTCTTCCCCCCTTCTCTTACCTCGACCTGCGAGACCCCCCGACGCCATATCCTGCAACCCTAAGCCACGCCCTAGCCTGCGCCACCCCATCTCCGACCCCCCCTCTCAGACGACCCACAACTCCCCCTCCTAGTCGATTCTCTCTCCTCCCCTTCTCTAATTCAAAACCGCAGCCCCAGTCCGACAATGAAGGTCGCGCACCACTGATGAACGCAACAAACCATCCCTCCCCCTTCACCTTGTTTAACTGTAAGTTATTATTATTGTTATCTATTCAAAATCTGATTTATTTTAAATCAAATTTAGATTTTTATTTTATTTTATTTTTAATCAAGAATAGATTTTTATCATATAAAAACATAGATTTTTATAGCGGTAAAACATAGATGTTATAGCGGTAAAACATAGATTTTTATAGCGGTAAAACATAGATGTTATAGCGGTAAAACATAGATTTTTATAGCGGTAAAACATAGATTTTTATGATAGTAAAAATTCGATTTTTATATACTGAATAGCAAAGTAAAAATTCGATTTTTATATTTTGAATAGAAAGTAAAAATTCGATTTTTATATATTGAATAGCGAAGTAAAAATTCGATTTTTATATATTGAATAGCGAAGTAAAAATTCGATTTTTATATATTGAATAGCGAAGTAAAAATTCGATTTTTATATATTGAATAGCGAAGTAAAAATTCGATTTTTATATTTTGAATAGAAAGTAAAAATTCGATTTTTATATATTGAATAGCGAAGTAAAAATTCAATTTTTATATATGTAGTGGCTACGGGCGAAGAAAGTGATAAGAGACGAGAATAGTGAAGATTTCCTGCATTGGAAGTGCCGTGGAGTTAGGATAGCTATCGGTGAGAACTTCTCACGTTCCAATTTAATTTTTCTAGTTATACATATATACTAGGATGTAGACGGTGTTTAGTAGCACCCGACACCCGTCATCCACAGACCATGGATGGCTTGTTTGTTAAATTGTTTGGTTGTGTAGTTGGTTAGATTATTTGGTCTGAATTGAATTGTTTGGAGAATTGAAATTGATTTGATTGATGTGTGAATGGCGTGGGCCTTCACTAGACCGGGGATAAGGCTAGGCCTTGTCCCGTTTCTAGTATCGTGCCGTTATGCCGCCGAAATTTTCTAAAATAAGTTAGAAAAATAAAAATATCATTTTTATTTGGTAAATGAACTGAATAAAAATTCATATGTTAAAATAAAATGTTTTGTCGTTAAAAATATAATTTTTAACGTGAATGTGAATAAATAAATATTCATTTACAAACCGAACGGTTTGTTTATGTATACCTATTTGAAGGACATTGATTGGGACGATAAATTTTACATATCGCCCAACTGCACAAATAAAAATCTGTGTTTGATTGCTTGAAACCCCACACGGGTATTGGGATGATATTTGACGTACACTAATCCCGATTGTTTAGTTGTATGCCGATCGATTGATTGACAGACTGTTATAAGCATTGAATATTTATATTCGATGCCTATACAGTGTAGAATGCACTTTTGGATGATGGTTGATTATTCATCGTTGTTATTGTATACATGTGTTGTAGAAAATCCATATAATCAACATTATATGGTAATTGATTGGGCCTCATTCCAGTTTTGAAAAAGAAATATTTGAAAAGAGAAATATTAAGAAATATTTGAAAAAGAAATATTTGAAATAGAAATATTTGAAATAGAATATTTGAAAATAGGAATATATGAAGCCGTGTTGATTAGATTGACGCCATTTTGACGTGAACGATATTTATATCGATTTTATTCATTTTTCAACGAATATTGAAATAGATTTGAAATTCGAATTGAAATTGAATATAAAACGATTTCGAAATGAATTGAATATAAAATGAATTCGAATTGAAATTGAATATAAAACGATTTCGAAATGAATTGAATATAAAATGAATTCGAATTGAAATTGAATATAAAGCGATTTCGAAATGAATTGAATATAAAACCAATTCGAATTGAATTGAAAACGAATTCGAATTGAAAACGAATTGAAGTGAAATCAAATTGAATCGAAATTTGATTTGAATAGAAAACCACTTTGAATTGAATCGAACTGAAAAAGAATTCGAATTGAATTTAAAGCGAATTGAAATGAATTCAAATTGAATTGAAATTTGAATTGAATAGAAATGAATTTTAAAACGAATTTATAAAGAAGAATTCAATTTTGATTTGAATTAAAATGGAAGTTGAAATTGCTTTTGAAACGAATTTAAAACTATTTATATAATTCGTTTTAAATAGAAATCGACGAAATATATATTATATATATATATACTATAATGGCCTGAATAGAACGCGCCGCGCCGCGGCAGTTCGTGAATTTCGACCATTTATTTCAAACGGACATTACGGGAGATCCGACCGTCGGATCCTCCTAAAACCGGAACCGTTGGGTTCGTATTGAAAAGAGCTTTCTAACGAATGTTAGAAATTTGAAATCTAACGGTTGGATTTGGAGATACGTCCAAATCAAATTCGAAAAAGGTCGTTGTAAGTGCAGTTCGATGGCCGTTGTTGGAAATCGACTGTACGGGCCTTGATAAAATTATTAAAAATATCAATAAATTGTGTAAAATCATAATAAATGATTTAGAAAGAATTGGGATGAAAAACTCCATATTTGAAAAGATAAAAATAGATTTTTATCGAAATAAACTAGTTTTGAACTAGAATTATAATTCTATTTATTTTTAAATAAATAAATTGAATTTGAAAAGGGTTTTAAAAATAACCAGAATTTCCAATGATTGCATTGGAGTGGATTTGAATCGAAATTGTCTTTGGATTATTTCGATGTTGGAATTCATGATTATACGGATGTTGTTATGGAAATTTGAAAGATATATATATATCGTTATTTCCAATACGACATTTGTTAATCGTAGAATTTGATATTGAATGTAAGCCGATATATTTTCTATTCAGAGTCTTGTATTGAATATCAAATGTGATTTGGGTTTGTCGTGAATGGTGTCTTCATTAACACTGCTCTTGAACCCAGTTGAGAAAAGATTAAATCTTTTTATTTAGATTTAATGAAGTGTACCAATTAAATAATATTTAATTGGAATGGAATTGAATTGATATTGATTTTTGGGTTTATCGTGGGCAGTGTTTTAAATAACACTCGTTCTTTAACCCGATAATTAATGAATGTGATTTTGGGTTTATCGTGAACTGTGTTTTAAATGACACCGATTCTTTAACCCAGTTAGCGATTAAAACTAAGTGGAGTTTTAATGAATCTTTAATTAGATTGAAATGATCGAGAATGGATTATCACCAGTTTTGCTCCAGGCGGTAGTTAAATCTTTAATTAGATTTGAACATGAAATGGTAATTGAATTTACCGATAACACCGTGGTGTTAGATATGAAGTATTACCAGTTTTACTTCATGGGATGAATAGGTTGGGATTGGGAAATTAAAACAAATGATTACTTCGGTAAGGTTCGTTAATCCCGACTAGTTGGAATTGATATTCAAAAATAGATTAAAGAATAAATTTTAAAGAATTTATCTTTGATAAAATTAATGGGAACCTCTCCCTATGAATGTGAAATTTAGAAACTAACTGTCGGTTAGCCAAGCAGAATGGTTTTCTGGATATTGATCTGATGTTGGTTTCGGCCTTCGGGGTTGATATTTGGGGAATTATCCTCTTGATTAATTTACGGTTATTGACTGATGAATTGGAATGAGGCGTATGTTGTGTTTGTGTAACACTTATTTAAAAATATACGCGAGTTATTCGGAAAGACCGGGTTTATCCCATTCTGAATAACTGATACGACGATAAGTCGAAGATGAAGACGATGGTCGAAGACCGGAGGTCTTCACGTCGTTTGGGTGATTACTAATGATCTTGATTGGGCTATACACCCAAGAAGATGGAAACAGTTGGTGATCGTCCAGACGTACTTGGAGATCAATGGATATGCGGGGTACCAGGTGCCTCCGGTTTCGTTCAGACCCAGAACGGACTTGTAAATGGACTGTGTGTCTGACATTGGATTTTAGTCCGTGTGATTGATCTCTATTAAATATATATCTGTTTGGCGGCGGAGAATTTATTCTTTTGCTTAACGCCCTTCTCTGAGACGTACGAGCTCAGGGGTTATATATTGATGGATATCAAACGCATGGAGTGAATTGCCTGTGTGGCATGCCTAAGTGGCAATTGATCGAGGCTTCTGTTGAAAAGCAAAGTCTTGTGGTGATGATCAAAGCACGGCCTTTGTGGCGTAGCTTTGTGTAACGTTTACTTCGCGAGTTTCACACCCGGTATGAACCAAAAACGGGAGACGGACCTCCGGGAGGGCATGCGTTTCTTTCTAGTTAGAAGTGGCGTCAGTGGTTTTACACGCCCTGACGAGTTTGACTTATGTGGTTGTTGCTGTTGCAAGGCGCCTCGGTTTGATCGGACGATCCGAGTCCGATGGAGTCATTCGTTGGCTCATTTACGCCCCAAAGGGCGGGGAAACGTAGTGTTCAGGCATTTTAATCCACATCGGTGGACCGACCCTGTCGCTCCAAGGGCCCACCTGAGTCTGGGTCCTGTGGCTCGGGCTAGAGAGTCACGAATCGGTTGAGGACTATCTTTTGCCTCGGTTCATAGATGGAAATCCAATTTCCAAATACGTAACTTTGCGGTTTTATTTGTAAACTTATATATGGCGACATAGTGGCATGGGACGCTCATGTCGCCTATGATTGATACTTATGATTTGAAGTTGTTTTATACACTATGCACTTATAATAGTATCAAATGATTTGTTTTAAACGTATCAAGCATTCTTTGGCTGTTATAAGGGAAAACTCTATCCCCCGGCTTGCGTTGCATTGTGTGATAGGACCTGGGTCTTATAACAGCTTCAATTTTCTTCATTTAGCATTGCGCTGTTTGTTTTATGCACTGGTATCCTTGGGAGGAAACCCGTTCCGTGTTATACGGCGTGGTCCCTTGATTTGCCTAACTTTAAAATAAAGATTTATAACTGTTTTAGTTCTCACACCAGTCACATGACTGACCTGGGGTTTATTGTTTTGACCTAAACTCTGGGTGCCCTTATTTTGACACGGGCAGCTAGTAGTTTTGGTTTTGCAGATTTATATTCACAGGATCCTGGTTTACAGCTGGAATGATATCCGGAAAGCTTTGTATCCGTATATCTCTTCTAGTTGTGTATTGTATTATTTTCCGCTGCTATGTATTTAAATGTAATTTAAATCTCTGATATTTCTGTGTAATATTCATTTTTACTCTGTATATTCTTGTAATCTGATGCATTATTGTGATATACAGTGAAATGTTCTTCCGTCTGTGTTCTATTTTGTCGTGTTCTCAAACGATAGGGCGTTTCGAGCGGTCTGGGTCGGTTTAGCGACTGGTTCGGACCGAGCGAAATTCCTTTTCGTAACACTAAATTTTCAAAAACTCTAAGACCAATGCACTTCCTTTGTGTAAGCTATAAATCTAATTCTGTTATCAACGTCCAAACTCCATATATAGTAACTTGCTAAGTTTAATGTCCCCATGAGGTTCTTTCTTCGCTTACCCATTTGTCTTAAGAATTTAACATGGGTTTTAAATCCCAACATCTCATGCATAATAGGCATTTATTACTTTCATCATGTTTATACCCTTATCTAATCAGTACGGGAGAACAACTAACGATAGGAGCCTAAAATTATTTTGGAAATTTTCTCTTACAATTAAACGGTCTAAATACTATTGAGTCTTAGTACTTTCAATCCAAATCCTTAAGATATCAATTCCATACCTTTAAGTTTTCCATCTTTGCCTTCTTTATAAATGTGGTCCATTCAAATATGTATATATGTCACTAGACCGTTTCCTAAATACTTATTTAATTCCCTCAAGATTTTTTTTCAAAGATCTCAAAAATGTTACATTAAGAATTTCAGTGCTCCTTTTTCAACTTTTTTTTTATATATTCATTGTTATGTTGCATGCCTATGATAAACGTTTGAGGTTTTGCATGTAAACAAAAGCTATTTTAAACACAAAACCTTAATTGAATGTCAAAAACTTAATTGGCCATATTAAGTTTCATAAAAATGCCTGATTGACATTCATTATCATATTTTAAAACACCTTTGAAACATTACCCAAAAGATAAGTAATCTTTTTATATTTAGTAAAATGTTCCAAATGTATATTTCAATTTTAAGGTTTCACAAACATTTATCACATGCCCAAAATCCCTTCATTAAGAATAAAATATCTTTTCACATTCAAAAACTCATCTTTTATTTGCATGACTTTCAAAACAACGGAATTTCCATTCCTACTTGCAAATGCAGCCTAAATCTTTTAGCATTGAATTAATTAACAATTAGTTCTACTATTTACATCCATATTTTCAGCTTACCTCTTTTTTTCCGAAGGTATTTTGAAATATTAGACTGCATTCCCTGTTAGCACAAAGGCTCTCATATATATATATATATATATATATATATATATATATATATATATATATTGAAATTCTTTAATGAACATAACCATTCATTACTTTTAATTTGCACAATGCGGAGGTCTCTCAAAAATTAGATTGAATGGTCATAAATACATTCCAATTTACTAAATAATTTATTTGGAATAATATTTCATTCTTTATATTACCCCTTAGCACTCTTATCTTCTCGCATGCTCCTTGTTTTATAATGGTTCTATCATTTCAACACTACCAAATTTTTAATAAATTTGATATCTTCTCTCTTCTAGTTGGGTATGTTAATGGTGTTTATTTTTCCAAGCTTTCATGTCTTATCTTCCTTCTCTTCTTTTTATTTTCGAACGTCAATTTACTATCACCATCTAGAAAAGAATATTTTTAATTCTAAACTTTAAAAGTTTGTTACATCAAGACCGTGAATTTTCAAATTAACCAGTTGAATTACTTAGTGCTTGTGGCTTTAATTTCATTTCCATTAAAGCTCTCTTTTGCAAACATCTATAATTAACCTTTTCATCTTTTGTTTGCGCTAAAACTCATATTTATTATTTGTCTAATTGAAGAACTAATGAACATTTACAAATCCAATTTTTTTTAATTGGAATTATCATGTAATTCTAGACCATATACAAGAAGTTAATAGTTCTTCGAAAAAATTCTTCTTTCAAATAACTTTTGTAATATGTCAAATGTGACACCCCACGTCCGTTAATTTCACTCTTTAACTGAATGCATTAAATTCCGTGAAGCGTTATAGGTAAACAGGAACAGAAAACATCACAAGACAGATATAAAATAGTAGCAGAAATTTAAACTTTATTTCCAACAAAAAACATCGTGGTTCAAAATCCAAGAAGAAACGGACGAGAGAACCCTAATCAAGCCTGAGCACTCCTACCCTGAAAACCTGGGGAAGGGGGAAAGGAAGAGAGAGAAAAGGAAATAAAATGGGTCAGACATAAAGTCTAGCGAGTCCAGTTACTTTTAGCATATAAATAAGTAAAAGCATTATGATAGGCATATAAACTAAATGAGAGATAACATTATCATACGATAGGTATAAAAGATCGAGCAGGATAAGCAGAATGAACATAACAGAATAGATTACGCTTCCCAAATACTTTTCTCTGCACCAGTAATAGTATAGCAGAAACAGAATGATCCCAACAGAAACATATGGTAGACTTAGGTGCACTTATAGTAAAGGGCTTTACCCCCAAACAATAATAACAGGCTGCCCAACAGAAATAACGGGTGTTACCCCAAAGGATAATAACGGGATCCTAAATAGGCAGACTAGATGTACCTTAATTACTATCCTCAATCGATTGGCTCCGTATCCCATAGATACCCTATGATGGCTCCATAATAGGATGTATAACTTCCTAAAGTGGCAACCCCTTTCCCCGATAGGCACAACCGTATCTACCGATGTCACAGCGTCTTAATTTCCCGATTAGTTCGGACCCATGCACGCACATGACTCCGTTGGAATGTGTTGTCAACACCTCCACCCATATGAGCCTCTTATATTTAGTTCAGTAAGCGTGCCCCTGACCCCTACCTAGTTTGGGGTCCCCTTTTGGATAGCAGTATGAGTTACTAACTGATACGGGTCCCACGCAACAGATGATACAAACCACCCCCTTGGCTTGCATCCCCACTACTACGATTTTGACAGGTTATGCTTAACAGGTTAACAAGCTCGCATAACCCCAACATATAAAATAGGTTAAGTTTATCAGGTTTATATAACCCCCCACATATTTAACAGATTTACAGATTTAACAGGTGTAATTAACCCCACAGATTTAACGGGTTTACTTAACTCCATAGATTTACTTAACCACTTACCTTTAGATTGTAATTAACAAAAGTAATCTACAATCCCTTACCCCTAGATTGTAATTAACGAAAGTAATCTACAACCTTTTATCCTAGGATTGTAATTAACGAAAGTAATCTACAATCCCTTACTCCTAGATTCTAATTAATGAAAGTAATCTATAATCTTTTATTCCCGGATTGGAATTAATGAAAGTAATCTACAATCCCTTACTCCTAGATTGTAATTGATGAAGTAATCTACAATCTTTTATCCCCGGATTGTAATTAACGAAAGTAATCTACAATCCCTTTATACTATTCATTGTCTGATTCCATAGTTACAATAACATGTTTTGCTTAATATGTAATTAAGTATACTTCATTTCAATTCACCTATTTTCTATTTAACATGTCACTTATTATTTATGATTAAATATAACTTATTTCACCTCATATATTCACCTCGTTATTTCTTATTTAATCATAAATCCGTCTTACACTATCACTATAACTTGTCGTTGTTTACTTATTAACTTAGTTCCCTTAGCTAAGGTTTACTAATTATAACTTATGTTATCCACTTGTCTCCAGGACAAGCCTACCTATTATATAACATTCTCATTAATGTAATTAATTATAATAGGTTATTATCACTCTCCGTTCATGTATGTTAATGCACCAGACCTCTCACATTAAGTTGACCACTTGTGGATGCTGGATATGCCGGGCGGTTCCGGGAAGACTTCTACCACAAGCTGGACTTAACCTCATGTCTTAGCACCGTTACATGTATGTTTATGAGGTAGACGCCTCACATTAAATTAACCACTTGTGGATGCTGGATTTGCCGGGCGGTCCCGGGCAGAATTCTACCACAAGTTGAATTTAATGTCGTGTTTAAGTGCGGTTATAATTTCTTAATTGCCATAATTGTATTAACTATCTTTTTGGTCTAATAATCCTATTCAGGAATTACTCATGCTCATCATAGGTTTTTCAAATTAGAGTAGTCAATTTCAATAGATTTCAGCAGATTAGTCATTTTAACAGATTAAACATTTCCGCAAGTTACAGCAGGTTACTTACCGTTTCATTAACATGTTCCTCTTAATCTTAAATTAAACCTACAGATTTATATGCCCCAAATTACGGTCATAATTCACAATATAACATATGCCCCAAGTTTAGCCTTACATTACAGTATAAGTTATGTCCCTAAATCCCATTCATGATTCATAATACAAGTTATGCCCTAAATTTATCTTTCCCAACCATTCCCAATTTCGTCTGTTTACATATTTCAGCGATAGGCCTAGGCTCGAAGGTAGCCCAGGCTATAAAAATAAAAAGGGAAAGAGGGAAAGAAGAGAACATGAATAGGCATAATAACAGAATAGGAATACGATAACAGAAATAGGCATATAAGAACTGATAAAATAGATCAGGTGTACAGAGGAATACATGTAATGACAAATCTGTTTAGGTATGAATCAGATTCTTAACAGGCATAGGTTTAGATCCAGATTTATAAGCATGTCAGGATTACTTGTTAACTGTTTATACCTAAAACAACATAAAATCACATAGATTGGATCTAAAGAACTGAGAAAAGAGTGTTGATGTTGAAGCACAGATTCTTGAATACGTATAAGTCATTGTTGCAAAAGAATAGACTAATTCAATCCAAGCTGGGGCAACATCTCATTATCTCCATTGTTTTTGATGAATAAAACAATAGAATTGAGGTCCTATTTATGTCCTACCGCCAATAAATCAGGTCAAGAAACAAGTCCAGGTTTAACGAATGGATCTGGCCCGATCCCCGAGTGGGTCGACACCCCCTTGTGTGGGTCGACCCCCAATAAGTCGATTTCCCACGTGTCTTCCTGCTCTTCGATTTTGATGTATTTTGAATTCTAAAGTTGATTTGTTTATATATAATTCTCTTATATGTATACAAACTTCTAAGCTTAATATCTTCTTCATACGATGTCCGTTTTATGCAAACTCGGATAAGATCGATCTTTTTTGAAGTTTCTCTAATCGTTTCAGGTACAAGTAGAAGCCTATCTCTGTTGTCTCAATTTGAGATCCTTCTACGAGAACATATACTTCTTTGAAAGCTTAGGCGTTCGTAGCTCAATTTTGTCAAAGATGTCACTAACTCAAAACCAGACATATTTCTTAATTTGGTCCATATTAATTATTCACCTAATGGACACTTTTTTAAACAATTTCTTTACCATGATAGACAATTCATCCGATTAACTTCCATTTATCACTTACTGAATAAGGAGGTTTAAATCCTTTCCATATTCCAAATCCTATAACCATCCAATGCTCAAAGGTCTCTAAATTGTTAAGGAGGTTGCTATATTACTATATGGCCTCTAGACTATTTTTAGAATGTAATGCCAAACCTTCCCTAAAAAGACCTACAGATGCTCCTTTCTAAAGATATGCGTACTTTGAAAATTTATATATACTTATATACATAATAAAACTTTTTGAAAATACCTTTTCAAAATAACAAGTACGCCTTTCATATGTACATATTTCCTCATAATTGGGTAACCTATGCTCTGATACCAAATGTAACAACCTGCTCGGAATGGGCCTGAATTTCGATCCAGAAAAGGCCCATTGAAACTTAGTGCCATTCTAAACAGGTCGCTGGTTCCTGTAAGGATTACATTTTCATAGATAATAATAACATATAGTTAAAATGGAAATCTCACACGGCGGAAAGAGAAAATATAATTCCAAAAATAAGATGTATCATTTATTTCAAAATCACAGAAATACATAGTCACGGTTACATTTATTCAATAGGTACATCAAATAGTTTATTTTCATAAGATTCCAAAAGAAGCAAGGCAATAAATGCCAATAATATCATAATAACTTCGTCTTCTCCATCGGCTTCAATCCTAACTTCAATATCCATGGCTTTACCTCATCTACTGACATGTTGGATGTTAAGGAGAGGGGGTCAGAACATGAAGTTCTGTGTGACTAGAATATAGTGTTACTTAATGTCCATACCCTATATTTTTACCAGGTTACATATGTCAACGTATGTCTACGTGGAACACAAGATTTCACACAAACATAAATATCTAACCAATGGGTTGGATATCCAAGTCAATCGTCCATTAGTGTCTTTAGGGTAGAGACTCAACGAGGTTACATTCTCGTTCACTTATGGCCCTACTAAAGGTGGATTTTTTATAATCTCTTGTAACCTTGAGGCGGGCCCCTAGCCCTTTAAGAACCCGTCCTAGTATGTTAACGTTCTAAAGTCTAATCTATCATTTGAAATATGATAAGTAGTATTGCAAACATTACTACTTAATTGATATTACGCGGTAGGACACCTATGTCGCTTAAGACTTCCCTTAGGCTGTTGGTGAGCATGTGATGGCCGCATATCCTTCAATTACCAATCTATCCCTAGTTGACCTCTTACAAGCTTCTAGAGGAAGTGGACATCCCCCGTGAACTACCCTACTCCATTAACCGTTTTATGCCTAACCACTTTTAAAGAAGGAGGACCCAAAGACTTACCTTAATACCAATAAGGGTAGGTCTCATGACTCGGGTTCCTCTCCAAGGAATAAACCTTCGGAGGGATCCTAGTCCTAACCACTTAAGACCCAAATTAGACAAAAATTGAATCAGCCACTTAAGACCTTCTTAAGGTTTAGTAAGCCTATTTGTTTTCACACATCAACTTATATATATATATATATATATAGTTATATATATATATACACACACACTAGACCTCTCACATTAACCCATATACTTGTAGATGCTAGATATGTCGTTCGGTTTTGGGCAGGCTTCTACTACAAGTCGGCTTAATCGCGTGTCTACTATACTAAGTTTATGAATGGCCCATGACGCCTAGACATCTCACATTAGTTGGGCCTACTTGTGGTTGCTGGATATGACGATCGGTTCCGTGTAGGATTCTACCACAAATGACAACTAATCTCGTGTCTTTGTGTCATTTATTTATATATATATAGGTACGCACACACAAGCAAAAATATATATACATGTATATTTGTTAAGGGGACATTTCAAATTCAAACTCTAACATAATTGCATTTATTATGCTAATATACCATTAATTACGTTTAAATAAATAATATAATAATAGCACCTAATTAATGTAACATTCGTATAAACGGGGAAACGTTCTAATCGGGATGGCAATTGTCATTTATCCAAATTAGGGCATACAAGATAGATTTTCCATATTTTACCGCTACACATAAACATGATGACATAATGAACATATAACAAATAGTAGTGAATAGAAAACATATACATAACAATTATAACTTGTATCCTTAAGCATGTAGAAATGATTTAAATATTAAATTAAAAGTAGAGTATTTCATACATTCACACATGTATGTTTACAATCCATATTTCACCCAATTCATCCTTTTTGTAGTTTTATACACTCCAAAATGTTTACATTTGATTCATTCCAAAATTAGGATCCAAACCCAATTCAACTATGAAACAATTCAAATTCAAACCTTTTTAGGCTTAATCAAATGATCACGGTGAATTGCGTAAAATATAAATAATAATACAATACTCATGTTTACCTTTAATTCAATACAAAAACCACAATTCGACAAACAAATTCAGTATGACAATTTCCTACGTGATTATAAGGTGGAAGATTTGGGTATTTTTCATGTTTTATTATCGCATAACCAAATCTTCATAGGCATAACAATTCATATAGCAAACTGATAATAATATGAATATGCCTTTAAGAAAAACTAGATTCCACTCACAAATCAAGTGGAGATGTGATAAAAATCTCTAAATATGCGGTGGATCTCAACGTTCAAGCGGGCTCTGATTAATCTCCTAACAATATAAATATAAGAAACATATAATTAGATTCTTATATATATTGTTTGTGCTAAATTCCAACTTCCTATACTTATATAAATTGAAATAGAGTGATATAGGAATGGAGGTAGAGAAGTAGAAGAACCTTCACCCTTTTTCTCTTTATTTCCCTATGGAATTCAGCAACATGGAGGCAAAGGTTTAGAATAATTAGGGTTTCTATTGTCTTGTTTGAGGGGTTATTTATACTTGCTCGTGTGAGCACGAGCCATCGGATTTATAAAAATTAATCTGAACCATCCATATAAACATAACCTCTTTAGAAAATACTAATTACATAGCCTTATTGGTTTGTTCATTTTTATTAATTACGTTCTTTATTTGCTTAATTGCTTGTCTTTTATTACCAATCCTTTTCCTTATGTAACGCATCCTTTGGCCCCTTTTCTTTATCCATTTATTTGGATTTCAAATGCACCTAAGGGAAAGTTATTGTTATCCAAATATGTAGTTTATCCCTTAGACATTATCAATTCAAACACATACAATATCACAATTAATTCTAATTACATCTTTCCTTTTTAATGTTGCTCTTGTCCCCTTCTTGTGTATTTATATATACATGCATATTCAAGTTAGATGGAATATTCCAATATATATTATTCCATATATTAATATTGTAAATTTGAATTTCCCTCTTTTTATTTTGTATTATTATTTGGACAACATATATAATATTCACATAATTATATATATATATACATATATACATATAATTTCTGCGTACACTGTCCGAATTCAACTGTTCATAACTTCTTCATACGTTAATCATTTTCAGCATATTATATATGAAAACGATGTAGAATTTCACCACATATCCAAATAAAAGAGTTTCGTAGCCAAATTCCAAGCGCTATAAAAATTCCATTTTCCAGTTACATCATTTAATTGCTTGTTTTAATTATTTAATTTATTTGTTAGTACTTATGAATTTTACAGGGTGTTACAAGTTCCACTAAGCTAAGCAATTGAGGCAATAGGTTGTGGTTCTTTGAACTGGACCTATCTCACATGTAGTTGTTTAATTTTGGTCAAGTCAAAACATCAAATGCCGAGCGTTTGTATAGGTTCATACGTTTATGCATTTACTTTAGTCATCGACTCCTACGTAACTTAAAACACAAATAGATTATTGTCAGATTGAGTCACACATACACGTACACATGAATATGTGGGTAGTCATGGTTTTCATCATTTTCATTCTTTTTATTATATGCATAGGGCGTGGACTCTGGATCGGTTATGATCCAGATTTTTTTCATATGACTTAGATTTAAGAAATTAAGCAGGCCAAACCGACCCAACTCTCCCATATATATAATTTGCTACTCCTCTTTCTTATTTACACTATTTTTCTCCTACCGAGCTAAGATCTAATCTCTCTCAAAACCCTATTTCCGCTCTTTCTACCCTCGATTGATTCACTAAACTGGTTGGCCCTTCGAATCATTTAACTGTCGCAAGCTTCGATTCCCCCCTCAACGATTCTATACTAATTCAATCCCGTCGATTCTTTATAGGTGGGTTTCCAACGTACTATTCATGATTTAAATAGTGAAATAACGATGAGGTCCGAGTTTGTTATTTTAAAGTGGTGCTGGGACTTGAGTTGGTCGAAGGAGAAAAAGTTATAGTGGGAAAATTCAGGTGTGCCTGGAGAGGTTGTTCGATGTTGTCATATGGTGTGATGGTTGGAAAAGGGTCAAAAGGGAAGAGATAGAAGGCCAAACCACACATCCTTGGTAGCGGGGAAAAAGAAAAAAAAGGATGAACATATCGGTGGGGTTAGTTGGATAATGGGATCAGCTCGACCTTAGATGGTTTGGCTTCTGAATTAGATAGATGTGGGAAAAAATATACAAATCGAGTTGGTGTGATCTTGTTCTTGAACCAGTGTACTTGCCTATGAGTCCGAAAAAATTCTAGAACTCAATTATGGACATTGGACTTAGATTTATAGCATATGCCAAAGTTGAACTTTAACGTACGCGCATTCACGTGCATACTTGGCTGTAAATGAAAAAAAACCAAGAATAAACGCCAATTCTCGAGTGCCGATGATCGATCTCAAATCTTATTCAAACTCCACGGGTGCTAATGAAAGGAATGGTGAGACGGTTAGCAATGATAGTCGCTTCAATCGAATCCAAATCTCGTCATCCTAATTACTTTATTTCTAAATTGTACACTTCTACACTGCACTGTGCTGCACGAACCGCACTACTTTACACTTAGCACGATGGTATATGTTAATTGCTCTAACTATAGTCATTTTTTGAGTTTCGTAGTTGATGGGCCCAAGTTGTTCTATCGATGTCATTGAACTTTTTCTTAGGAGTGCTGCAGAGCGGGATAATTCAGCCATTGAGTTTAACTCAGTGACTGCTTCAGAAAGGATGACTTTCGATCGGTAAATTGACGAGCCAGAAATTCAGCATGACATTGCAGAAGGTGTGATGGTAGTGATATCTCTAGATTCATAAAACTTGGAAGGAGTCATGTTACAGATAGTCCCGTATATTTTGTGCCTTCGATATTAAATGAAGCAAGGTTAAAAAGAATATGGGCTAAACATCAAATACTGCTCAGATATGGTTGGATGCATTCCGCCCTTCAACTCTTACTTCTACAGCATTCTGCATTACTTGAGGTTGGCTCCCATGCAACTTCATCTGAATGCTTGTGCAAATTTGCTTAGCACTTACATTCTCTTTCCTGAATGCATGTATCACGTGCCTCTAGGAGATGATATCTGGTACATGTTTAACTTCAAGCATTGAAGGTATGCTCCATCATCCAGTTGTTTCTAGGTGGCTCATAATAACCGGATAACGGTTGGAGGATGGAACAAGTTAATGGATTTAAGAACGAACAATTTTAAATCCGCTGTGCAGCCAGCTTCGCCATATGATGGAATGGAAAAATGTGACACCCCACGTCCGATAATGTCATTCATAAGAGAATGCATTAAGTTTCGTGAAGCACAATAGGTAAATAGTATAAAATTCACAAGACATATACAAAATAAGCAGCGGAAAATTTCAACATCATTATTAAAAAATAATCGTAGTCTCAAAACCAGTTACGTTAAACCACATACATCAAAACAAAGTATCTCAAATCTGTCTTTCAAAACAAAATAACATAATGCCATGTAATAAAATAATATCCCTGGTCGTAAGCCATAATAAAGTAGAGAGCAAGTGAAAATGGTACATCTCAGGAAATCCAAGTCCAAGCTGTAAGAAAAAATTCCAGTCACTGTTGAGTGCTTCCATTCTAAGGACTTGAGGGGAAGGAAGTAAGAAGCGAAAACAAAAGGGACAGACATAAAGTTTGGCAAGTTCCAATGATTTTCAAATGTGCATAAAGTAGAAATGCCAAGACAGGTAAATAAGACTGGATGAGAAATATAACATCATATGAGGTAATAGATAAACTAATCATAATAGTAGGATAAACAGGAATAACCAGAATAAACTATGATCGAGTAATGCTTTACATTTATTTCCCTAAAACAGGTTATGTCTACACCGATACAAGTATAACAGGATTAAGATTTAACCTAATTACACAACAACGGGATTAACAACAGGATTATGCATATTAACCATTTTTATCAATTTACAACAATTATATGCACATTACCCCTTTTTTATCAATTCTACAACAAGTCTAAACATTTTCATATTATCCCTTTTCCTAAATTATAGTTAAACAGTCCCCAATTTAACAACATGCCTAAATTCCCTTTTTTATGTCATTCATTATTACCCCAATTATATGCAACTCTAATCGGTATAGCCTAGGTTTCCAAAGGACTACACTTAGCGTAAACAAAAAGGGAAAAGCAGAGGATGCAGAATAGAATCAGATTACATAGGCATATAGGTAAGACTAAAAATAAACTAAAACATAGAAACATGGAAAAGGAAGACAGATACATATAACTTATTAATTACCCAACAATAAAGACATATGTTTTGCGTATCACAATGGCATAGGTGATTAACAGTGAAAAACATGTATAGCAATTATCTTATAAACACTGCATATCCTAACCCAATTTCATTTAGTTGTCATGTTATAGTCTAAGAAATCAGATCTGAAAATAACCTGGAACTCACAGTGGATCTTGGTGAAGAAGAGATTAAATCTCTTATATATATAGCTATATGCCGTAGAAAAGTCCAATCCAATCCCTTTTGTTGTTCTATGTAAATCCTGAATGATATCCCTGTAGATCTAGGCTTTAGCAGCATTCCCCCATTATATATTTTTATTTCAGAATAGGTTCATAGAGGCAGAAGGTATGAAGAAATTTGGTGTATTAGAATGGGAGAATCCACCTATTTATAGCTTCACAGAGTCAACCTTAGCCTTCAGATTATAGGGTTTTAATCCAAACCGTACATGTAGCGCTAAGTCAGCAATGAACCTAGTCAGAAAAGCAGTCTAGATTCGCAGTTCAGAATATTTCCCGGATCTAGGTGGGTCGACCCATGGGTCAATCCAACCGACCTTAGGTCAACCCATAGGTCGACCCAGGCTGAATGTGGGTCGTCCCACAATGGTCTGGTTTCCCGCTCGTTTTCCCTCTTATCTCATTTGAATCTTTTTGAATTATTCTTATATTATATTCATATATAATCCACTTATATGTATACAAACTTCTAAGGTTCATAACTTCTTCATACGTTGTCCGTTTTACGCAAATTTGGGGTCTATCTGAACCAGACTTCCAAGACGAACCCAACGAAAAATCCTATTTAACTTAATTCTGAATATTGAATTAAGTAATATCCATTTTACTATCTTTAAAGTATGTGTAACAACCCGGAAATGCGAGCCAGTTTAAAAGTTTTATTTTGGCAATTTTAGCGAAGTTTGAACCTTTAAAATGAATTATTTTAAATAATGAGGACAAGAAATTTATTTTGAATGAATTCAAACGTATATATTATATATGTCGTCGTTAGAATATAAATAATTATAAATAGAATTGAAAATGGCGCGGTAGTTCGATAATTCGATTTCAAACTTCAATTGAATGTACGGGGTGCAAAACAAACTAGATTTTAGTGAAACCAAAAATAATGGAATCTATTTGTGAATATCTTTCCAACGAATCCGAAAAATTGAGATTTCATAGCGGAAATCAAAAGATACGTCCAGTTGAAAACCCTGAATAGTCGCTATGGAATTCAGGCCCTTAAAAATGGGAATTTTGTAAATGACCTCGAATTTCGACGAAACCACTTTTGTTGGGTCCGTGATGTCAAATTATTGCTAGTTTTCAAATTTCATAATTTTTCGAATCAATATGTGAGCGTGGCAAAGAAAAACGCGTTTGACCAGTTTTAGTTGATTTTAATCGACTGGAAAATGGTCATTTTTCCAACGGTCTCAGATTTC
>JASFAX010002596.1:0-45377 GCA_030737875.1 Allium sativum
AAAACTTAATGCATTCTCTTAATGTGTGTCTTAAGTGTTCTCTCAATAGTCTCGATAGTGGTCCGCTCGAAGGAGTGATCTCCCCCACAGCTAAAGCTAGTTCCTACACACTTGTGGCGCTAGGCCAGGGAAACATTTGTAGTGGGAGTTTATTAATCTCGTCAAACCGACCCTCTTTCTCGAGCGAGATAGCGGTCACAGAGGGAGTTACTTGAGACCGCGTCCTAGTCGATGTTTCTATCCATGCCTCACGTGTCGTAAGAAGAACAGAAGCGATCGGTGGGACCCATCCCCACCAACTATCTCCTCATCGCAGATCTGTCCCCCACCATTTTCCTCTTGAATCTTCATTTCCTTGCGCGACTTAGACTCGATTGGGGACGCCTTTCTTTTTCGGCTCGGGCAACCTACTTCCTTCTTAGTCTCCGCTTTCTTTCCACCTCCGGTGATGGTTGGCCTAATTATTGCTCGATCAATTGGAAGTAACCCTGCATGATAAAGTCGGTCCTGATCTAAAATGCTATTGGCGGAGCGAGCCTTAGCCGGGATGGCTAACAACGACTTAAGATGTTGTTGGTACACGATGTCTATAGGTGCATTAGGGTTCCCTATCATACAAAGAATGAAATTAAACTTAAGTTATCAAACCCACATCTTTCGAGCTCAAAACAAGGGGCAATGCTTACTTCCTTCCAACCACCTCCTCGCGAATCCGGGGGGACAATGCATGAAGAACCAGTCATGCTTATACACAATCATCTTGGGCCATTTCCCATCAAAGAATAAGTTCTGGGCATAGCTTCCAAGAAATATTGAGATGGTGAAATATTGGTTCTCCTCTTCAAATGATACAAATACCATATGTCCTCTCCGGTGGGCTCTAACTGTAGGTATGCTCTATAGAGTATGTAGGTACCTAAAAGGAAAACATACGCATTCGGGTGAAGCTGCGATGGCGCAAAGCGAAAGTAGTGCAACATATCCCGAATAAAGTTGTTAGCCGGGGGCACGCACCTAGAAATGCATGCATGCTTGTTCCAGGCAGTGTACCCTTCCGACGGTGCATGGGACCTATCGCCTTTCCCGGGTGCACAATGCCATGCGCCACACCATCGTTTCATCCATATGCGGTGGCACCGAATCCATCGGGTTCTCAAATATAACTACATCCGCCAACATGTCCGGTGCAACCAACGTGCTTCCCTCGACGACATCTACATGCTCTGCCTCTCTATGCTCGATCAGTGGTTATTGCTATTTTGGCTGCACCCCGCGATCAGAGGCTTTCGGCGAATCTATCATCTGAGAAGGAGTGGATTCTCCGGAGGTCTCAAGCTCGCTTCCCTTCGAGCTAGCATCGCTAGTTGAACCGGATGGGGATGGTGAATGCTGCGAAGCTTCGGCTTCCAGAACCTTCTGTGTCTTAGACCTTGTTTCCATTGCTAGTTATACAATCAATAAAATGGCATTAGACGTCACATTGTATAACCTGTACCCCTCGTGTCAGTGTAAACTAACATATATGTGCAGTGTCATGATAAGGCTATTATAATTAGAAACTTGGGACACAATGACGATCACAAGCCCCTGAGACTGTAACCATCGACATTACTGAATTCACATCGATCCATGACTACCTTACGATTAGAAGCGATAAAACATGTTCATAAGTTCGATAATTCAATCACAGTCCAATCATATGCTATACTCCTGTGTGCCAGGCAAAACTTTCGATTTAGACGGTTGACATAGGCATCGGCTTAATCGTACAAGCGTTACGTGAATGATGCAAATCCCGAGGTGGGAAGTCGAGGAACCACGACTCGAAAGAGGAACACGAAGCTTCACAAAAAAGGGATTCGAAACACTCGATCAAACACAAAAGTCTGTATCCCCTTAGGGATATGAGATTTCGTATCCCTTCCGGGGTATGGAATTTCGTACCTACCCAGGGAAACAAAATTTCGTATCCCTCTGGGGTACGAAATTTCATACCCTCTAGGATACAAAATTGTGTATCTCCCAGGGGTACGAGACCTCATACCCCACCTATGGAGGGGTACGAATTTCATCGCGTTGGCCAATGACTTTGACTCCCACGCAAGGCTTCGTCTCTGCCTTTCTTCTCCACTAAAAAATCGACTTCTTTCGTCCTTCCCTCTTCATGTCCCTCGCTTATCCCCCTCGAACCTTCTCTCCTCATAACTCCACACAAAGCCACAATGAGAGCTTCTGGGTTGACGCCCTCTGAAGCTCCATTTCAAGCACCACTCAAACCTCAAGCTATGCCATGGCAGAGCTCAAGATTCGACTTGCAGCTTGAAACAAAGCATCAGCCTAAGTGCCAACCACAGATCCTCTCTAATTTCGAGCGATTGTCAATCCAATACCGAAGCACTAACTTCAAAGCCTTGATTCGAACCCACCTGTGCGTTCGATGATCGGAATTTTTGGATCCTAGGCTAGGATTTCAAATCAAAGGTAAAATAAGGAGAAGAAGAAAGATTGGGAGGGGGTGTTAGCATTTATAGGGGAGCCTGTTGTCAATTTGTATCCCCCATGGGAGGGATACAACATTTTTGTACCCCTACTCATACAAGATTTCGAACTCAGATGATGGGGTACGAAAATCTCGTGTCTCCATGAGGGATACGAGTTTTTAAAAAAATGTAAAATATATATGCATATATTTAATGAGTTTGCATATGTACAATAACGTGTATGCATATTTTCGAGCGTATATGCATATATGTTTGTCCATACGTACCCCCACTTTCCTGTTATATTTCCATGTTCCAAGTCACCTTGCGTAAAACCACGTGAAAACGTGTGAGCGTAAACACGACGTCACACTGACAACAACACATTTACGATACATCGTAAAGGAGTGTCAACTACTAATGTTTACATTCATGAGTAAACATAAATTAGACGATTCAAAAAATATTTTTATTCCAACTCAAAGCACATCATGTCAAGAAAAGACACACTTTGAGGGACAAATGTTAACCTGCCTTTTGGCCCGGTTACCAAAAGAACACTAGACACACTCGAATCGACATAACGCATGACAATAAAGTCCGAAGTGTCGCCAAAAAGCCAAGGAAACAAGCTGGGAAGAGATCAGGTGAGCAGGAGTCTCACAACTCCTCAAAACCATGCTCTAACCACATTTTTGTATCCCTCTGCCTCGTGCCCCAATATTTCGAACCCCACGGGTTCGAACCCCTTGCCTGCAACAAACCTCGGGTCTCCCCGCCTCATGCCTCTCCATCTCATGTCCCTCAGCTTCCACTAACCCTCAGATCCCTTTACCACACAATAGTCTCAAACCCCTCAAGTAGCGGTATTTTTGGGTCCCTTAAACATCTTGACTCGAAAGGCAACAGGAGCTTCAAAACCCCCAACTAGCAAAACAACGTATCCCTCAGGGTATCAGTTTGTACCCATCGAGAGGTACAAAAACTTCGTACCCCGCATATACGGAACTATCGTATCCCTTAGGGGATACAACATTCCATATCCCAAGGGATGCGAATTTCGTACCCTAAGGGATACAAAATTCGTATCCTAGAAGGGGATATGATTTCTTCTGAACACAACAAAGGGAGTCAAAATTCTATGAGCCGCCTCCCAAGGATACGAAAATCTGTAGAGTGCTCCCCAAATCCGACCTACTCCTGCCTAACGACTCCACTATAAATACCCCAAGCTTGCACTTGAAAGTGGTTGGAAATTGGCTGATTTGACACCCCTTGAGAGCTTCAAGTGACCTATTTAATTGCATTATTGCATTGAGGAAGAAGAGGTAGAAAAGTTACTTTTTCCCAATAATCATATATGACAATTATGACACCAAAATACCTGGAAATATTCGTAAATTGATGTCATAACATAGTTCTATGTTTGTAACTTTATATCGTCACTAAAATATCAGTAACTCTTCCAAAGTGGACGAAGGCCCCTCACGGGACCGAACCACTATAAATCTTATGTGTCATTTACCGCTTTCTGCACTTATTTTTCCACGCGAAACGCAATTCTCTAAGTAACGGAGAATCTTTTGGTGTTACGACACTTTTTGTCATCAACGGTATGACTATGCTGTAATTATTGGTATGTTTTGTGATTTTTAAGTCTAACATATAGAAATGAATATTGTAAACTAATTAACGTATCAATTTTGTTCTTATCATATTTCATCCTTTCACTGCAAGATTTTGTGCCTTATTTCTTTTTTTTCTTATATTGAATCCTTACAGGTAGTTCACCATTTTAAATGGTTTGGATATGACATTTTTGGTTTATTGTTGATTTATAATCTTGTAAAAATGGGGGTTGTTACAGTTGGTATCAGAGTTTTGGTTGAGTGAATACCAAAACCAACTGTAGTAACTCATTAAGAGACAGGGTAATAGGACGTCCTATATGAGTTTGAGAGTATATATACGAGCATGTATTTATAGCATGACAAAAGTTTTATGAGCATTAACTAATAAGTGTAACTATAAAAATATGCTATAACACCCCGTAAAATCAAACCCTAAATAGACATAGATAATTAAACTAAGAGTAAACAATAACAATTAATAAATTATTAATAGGCTAAAAATATGAGTATTCGATAATTGAGAACCGTGAAGATATTACCATTGCATTTGTGGCGAGATTCTAGTCTGTTTTCATATTTTATTTATCGACAATGAAGTTCGTATGAATAAATTACGAATAAAATAAGTTGTACGAAAATAATATACATGCAACATTTGAAATTCAAACTGTAAATTTAAATCCAAAATAAAAATAAATACCTGTGGCATAATGGAATATTCCTCTTGGATTTCAAACTAATATGTATATATAAATATATAAGAGAGGACAAGAATTGGAAGAAAACATAAATTATCTATCAACATTAACCACAAATTAAATAAAAAGGAAATGAAATGAAGAATTAATTTCTCCATGTCCGACCCTTAAAGGGGGTCGATCTATGGATCTACTGCCCTCCTTGGAAGGGTATCGACTACCCTTAAGGAAGTAAGGTGGGGGAAGATTGATTTTATATTGGGTTTTAATATAATTTAGTTGGAAAAGACCACTGGGATTTTATAAAACTAATCTGTCGGTCTACACACACTCCAGCAAGTATAAATAAGGCTCAGCTCCTCCCTAAATCCCACACTTTATTCTAAAATTTGTGTCCATTCTTCTTCTCCGTTATTCGATCTAAATTTTAGAATTAGGTCAGGTTAAATTCCTCTTCTCCTCTAACTTATTTTCTATCTTCTCTATTTTACTTTCTTATTAGAGTATGGAACTATATTTAGATTTATATAAGAAGCTAACTTGATTCTTATGTGTGTGTGTGTATATATATATATATATATATATATTTAGGAGAAAGGTTTGTAATAAGAAATCGAAAGGTTACAATTCAGAATCTTGTTCCGTACAAATTTCTCCTTCTCCTCCTTGCAATTCTGTGAGTGGGAATTATCTTAAGTTTACTAATTCTGTAATTGTAAATGTTGATTTGGATTATTATGCTTAAAAGAGACTTCATATTCTTATGAAAACAAAATACATGTAAATCCCCTAAGTGTCTTATTAATATCGAAAATGGTCAATCATGTGACAATGTTGGGTTTTGAGTTATGAATATAGGAAAAGATTGGATTTTTGGGTGTTGTATTATTTTGCTGTTTGGTCTGATTTAATTTATTTTCAGCTTAATTTTAAATCTAATTTATGCAAAAATACAGAATCGAGTACTGTAGTTTACATATGTTTAAACATCTATTTTTATAAAATATATAGTTTAAATGCATTAAAGCACATGTTACCAAATTTTTTATTTTCGTACAAATCTCATATGAAAAAGTAAAGAAGTACCAAAAAGAAGTTATACATATTATTGTCATTACACCTTGTCCTGTCTTTTATTATTGAAATAATCCATAAAACCTAGGTTGCAAGCTATTTTTTTTATGTTCTGTTATTTCCCTATTATTGGTTTGAATGTGAATAAACATCATGGGTTTGTTGAGAAAGTTTGGGAAATAATCTTGTAAACCTTAATCTTTGGTTACGATTGACATTTCTGTTTTTATGGCATCTCTTTACGCACATTCTAATTATGTTTTATTTTGTCTTATTAAATAATACAATTAACGTACTATAAATACGTATAAAATACATATTAAATGTTTTTAATTAGGATTTCGAATTTAAAATGACCTCATATGAAATTTGCATGCGTGTGAGTGTTAATGGCTTTAATAAATATTAATGACACATAGACATGAGGTTAACCCCTACTTGTAGTAGAAGCCTACCCAGAATCGATCAACATATCTAGAATCTACAAGAAGTCAGGTTTATGTAAGATGTCTAATGCAATGGGAAAGTATAATTAGTACACAAAGACTCAAGGTTAAGCCCTACTTATAGTAGAATCTACCCAGAACTGTTTGGCAAATCCAGCAACTATAAGAAGTCAGCTTAATGCGAGACATCTAGCGTAATAAATACTTGTATGAAGTAGGCCAACCTTAAGAATGTATTAAGTGGATGACCTACCTTATTTGGGTATTAAGTGGTTAGGACTTGGTCCATTTTTAAGGTTTACTCCTTAGTTTGGACTAAAGTTATAGGTCCCGCCCATATTAAGTATTAAGCGCTCATTGCGTCCGCCTTTCTCTTATAAACCATTGAGGTATTAAATGGTCTTAAATAAAAAGTTAGATGTTTGAGTGGGGTAGTTCTTCAAAAGTTGTCTGCTTCTTATCAAGGGTTATAAGAGGGCATACTTAGGGACAAGTTAAAAAGACTTCCAAATAACTTGTAAGATGGACCACCTGCCAAAGGGAAGTATTAAGTGACTTGAAGTTCACTCATAATACCAACTAAATAGTAAGGCATGGATTCGTCGGAGGGGTCATAAATGGCGATGAGTGTCTACTTTCACCTCGTATTAAATGGTAGATTGCTACTTTTGGTATTACTATTAAGAGAATATTTGATAACACAAAGATAAGGTTTTAAGTGACTGGGGTCCGCCATAGCGTATTAAATGATCAGGAGAATCTTCCCGTTGGGTATTAAGTGTTCGTAGGAATCCATCTATAAATGAACTATGAAATGGCCTCAGTTGATCGAAAGAAAATCCGCCTCCTCCGGTATTAAGTGACCAAAGGAAACCGCCCTTAGGGTATTAGGTGAGTGCAGAAATCCGCCCTCATATATATACATGTTGGCCTTAAGTGATTGTAAGGCAGTACGCCTAATCAATGCATATGTATGATGTATTCAGTTGTGTAATGAATTTCCTTAGCATTAATTTGATGAATTTATGCTGCCAAGTACAGGAAATAGATTTTCTTTAAATTTATTTGATTTCCGTTCACTGGAACTTGTTTTTCTGACCCCCTCCTCTTAACGACCAGGTTATAGATGGAAATGCTTGATTGATGAGGTCATGAAGGAAGGAGCTTAGCGATGGAGATTTTATGTTAATTTAATATTATTATGTTCAGTAGTTGATTGTAACATTGTTTATCGCATTTGAAATTTGATGTAATCAATATATTATAGTTTTAATGAAATGGTGCATCTATTTTAGTTATTATATTTTGTCCCATCTACTGGGAGGTTCTGATTTCATTTTTTACTTTGGCTCTATTATCTAATTGTTATAGAAACCAATGACTTGCTTAGAGTGACTCTAAGTTCCAATAGGCCATTTATGGGTCGGGATTTTGGCCCATTCCAGGCGAGTTGTTACAGTTGGTATCAGAGCCTAATTTACCCGATTACGGGGAAATATATGTATGAGAGACGTACTTGTTATTCAAAAAGGGTTTCAAATTATATATATATATATGTATATATATGTTATACCCCTAATACATGTGCGATTATTGTAACGATCCTGATTTTTAAATAAAAATATTTAATTAATTTAAATATTTAAATTATTTATTTTAAGATTTTACGACCTAGAATTTATTATATAAATGAGTTTGAATGTATAATTTATAATATAATTAAAAATGATATTGTAGCAGCGTGGTAGTTCGTAATATTACGTTTTGAACTTTAAATGGATGCATAGGATCCAATATAATTCAGAATTCATTGAAACAAGAAACGTTCGAATTTATTGAACTATAGTTCTCTCACTAAAGAGAAAAATCGAGATTTCATCTTGTAGATTGTGAGTTATGTCCAAATAGAATTTTTAGAAAGTCGCTATGAAATCATTTATAAAGATAATGATTTATATAATAAAATAAAAGAATTTTTATATAAATTGAATATCGATTTAACTTAAAAATGAAGTATTGAGTTATAAACCCAAGTATGTTTATTGTGGAGCTATATGATATTCTATTTGGATATATATGATAATATTAATTTATTATTATTAAAATGAATTATTTTTGAATTTAAATTATATTTTATCGATTTAATTTAGTGTTAGAAAATAGCCATTTTGGAAACGACCTCCGTTTTCGATGAAACGAATTTTATTAGATCCATAATGATTAATTATTGTAAGATTCCAAATTTTGGGTCAGTCGGAGTTAGTATGTGACCATGTGAGCTATAAACGTTCAGTGTAAATACATATGAATATAAAATCAATAATTTGAACTCAAACTAGCGCTATTTGAGAAAATGAACTCGGATTTCCAAGAAATCAAGTTTCATTACGACCGTAATGACAAACCATAGTTGTATGTCAATTTTCACCACGAATGGAGCTCGTATGTGTTGTGCAAATTTATTAACGTCAATTGGAGATAGCGATAGGCACATAGTAATATAATAATAGAATAGAATATTAATAAACTAAAAATATCTCACCTATAAATACACTCCAATTCCACCCTACAATAACTCCCAAATTTTAGCCGCCATTATTTGCAATTTAATCCCTCTCTATTTTTAAATTTATCTTCCAAATGAGTGGGAATTGGAGGAAGATTCCAGCTAGGAAGTTAGAGTGTATATTGAGGGGAACCTACATTGAAAATTTGGTGACCTAAGGTGAAGCTTGGTGCCCAAAATCTGACTCAAAATGTGATAAATGGGTTTCAGAATTCATGATTATGACTTGTATAAAAATCTTGTAGTAAAAATTAATTTGATATGTAAATTTAAATCTTTAGTCAGGATTTAATGTTATGTACATTAAACTATTTATTCATTCTAAACATTTGTTTGGAGAAATAAAATGTCGTTATTTAGTTTAATCATTGAACCAAATTGGTAAGATTAGTGTGACGGCCCGCCCCGCACCAACCGACATTTCCTTCAAAAGTGCGTTGTACACATGTCCAGTTTGCACGGGACGGTCGTCGGAAGAAAAGAAAGAAGACGAAGAATCAACAAAGAACCCGTAGAATGTCTCACAGCGCATGGAACAAAATATAATAACAACATACTTGACATAAAAAAGGTGAGACAGTGCATAAGCTGAAACAAACTATCATAGCAGCGGAAAATCCAAATACAGCTTATAATCCAAAGCCAACATTATTACAACTTTGAAACTGTCTCAAAAAGTTAAACAAGAAAGGTACACTACTAATGCCCAAAGTAGTGACCACCAACGACACAGGGAGAATATCTATATATATCATACGTGGAAGCCTCCTGCTCGTCTTCAGATCGGCTACTCGTGCATCACCAGCTAACCTGTCTCTAGTCTGCTCGTTTAGGAGCACCTAGAGTAATAAGAAGAGACATAAAACTCTGGGTCAAACAAAAGTCTAGTATGAGAGATAAGCGGCTAAAAAGAAAAATAACAGGTATACTAAACCATACCTGGACCTGCAACCAAAGAGTTAGCACTACATACTGTACAACACTCTAAGGTGCCACTAACATATGGTGTAAAGAATACGGGGGTGGGGGTGTGCATGTCATAGTGATGGAAAACAATCAAGCATAGCAACTATCCTCACATCTCTCACTCAGTGCGTAAAGCATACGATTCCACCACTTCGATCACCCAATACTTTGTTATGATCACTCTGCCCCATGAAGTCACAACGGCTTCACTGCACTGACCCATAGCCACTAATCCTTCGCTATGTCCACTTTGCCCCCATGGAGTCGTACACACCCCACTGCACTGGCTCATAGCCTTACTAACCCTTTACTATGTCCACTCTGCCCCATGGAGTCATAATGGCTCCACTGCACTGGCTCATAGTCTTACTACGATCACTATGCCCCTCGAGTCACGGTGAGTCTACTGCATTGATACCTAGCCCATCATTCCTTTTTAGTGGTGAATCGAAGTTATGAATATCGACAACTCCTTAGCACACATCTCGTAGCAAAGCCCAATCATGAAGTGAACTCATTGGTTTCCAACTGGATCCTGAGCTCTAACTTCCGTCTGGACTACCTTTGCATCTCGGATTTTTGGTCATCACCGGATCGGTTCAGATCCCTCTCTAAAGCATCGGTTCGGTTCGGCCTTCAAGTCTCCATCGTCAACACGGTTTGGCTCGTGGCATCCATCTGGTGGCGGTTCGGATCGTCAACACCCCAGCGGGTCGGGTCGGGGTCTCCAAGTCCATCTCCATCTATGGGTTCGGGTCGGGATCCTTCTGGCGGTTTGGGTCGGAGAAAGCGCTCCTCCAGGCCAATTACAAACGGCTCGTGCTCACCATCCATGAGCGGATCGGGTCGGAGCTCCCTCTCTCGAGTGGTTCGGATCGGGTATAAGAGGCAGTTCATATTTGATGCTCGTGGACCTCACACAGACGGTTCGGTTCGGAGGAGATGGCTTGGTTCGTGATGTGGTTCCACGACCCCATAGGGCGATCCAGTCCGACCCTCAATCGCCCATCCGATCTAAATTCGTGCACTTTGTCCAGCGAGCTGTTTTACGCCATTCGACGACGTTTTCGACCACTCTATCTACTCTAATCAATCACAAAGCATACCATACAGTCATATCAACATGTACAATCAACCATAAACATCAAAACAACAATATGATAGGTTGAAATGGATCAAACATAGCCAAAAACCCATATTTTCCCTTAAGCGTGCTTAAGCAAAACTAATGATATGATTAGCAAAACTTAACCAAATCAAACCCAATTTCTAACAGAGGTCTTAAACATTATTTAAGAATTTATAAATATTTTTCCAGAATTTTATCATGTTTAAATTCGCTAATTAACATTAATTACCCTTAATTAACCACAATTAGTGAGGAACTATGCAAATCACTCACCTTTGCCACAAATAAACCTTAGGTCTAAAATAAATCTCTGATATAGCGCGAATACCAATGCTAAACAGCAGCTCTAATCTTGATTTGGTGAAGATCTCCCTTGATTTGATGTTGCTAAGCTTAATCCTTGATTAGAAAGTGATTTGGAGGTGATTTACAGGTTGGAGGCCATTTTTAGGGTTTCTAAGAGGTAAGTGGAGGCTAGAAAACTGAAATGGAATGAAACCCTAACTCTTCAGCCTCCCCATAACCCTAATCCCGAAATGGGTTATGGGCCCATTCACTAATCATCATATTTGGCCCGGTTAAGCAGTTTTTCACCTTCCAAACCTTATTTCAGCCATTTCTCCCAAATGATAAGTCCGTTTTCCACATGTGACCACTCTACGGAAAGGTAAACCATCATCCAAAGCCAATGGAAGTTGTTTCAGGTCAAAACTCCTTGCCAATCAAAAGTTATGGCCGAAACAAGATCAGCTAGGGGCAAAACGGTCATTTAAAAATCGGTAAAAATCATGAACATGGGAAATGACCCCAATGGTCGTTTCCCAAAGCCACATGACCATACGACTTCATATAAGAAAGAAATAAGTATTCTACGTTCCTCCAATGCGTAGAATACGGGTTGTTACATTCTCCCCTCCTTAAGAAATTTCGCCCTCGAAATTCCCTAACCAAAACACATAAAGGGTCCCGCATGCCTATCAGCCATAAAACAACAATCAAACATGCAAAACAAGCAAAACAAGTCTATCCTAGCGTGCGTAATAACTAAATTGCAAAGTAAATCTTATCAGGCAAAGAGTTCTGGATACGTCTTGCTAATGCTCTCCTCTGTCTCCCAAGTACAATCATTCTCGTTTTTGCCCCCACTGAACCTTGACTAGCTTCACCGCCTTCCTTCAAAGTTGCTTTGTATCGTGCTCGAAAATACGAATTGGCTTGCGGTTCCCAATCGCCTCGGGTTCCACTTCGAAGTCCTCTAACTGATCAGGTGAAATAGTCATATCTGGGTCGTGCACGAACTTCCTTAGCTGGGAAACATGAAATACGTTATGAACTCCCGCCATCTTCTCGGGTAAGTTAACTCTATACGCCAAATTCCCAACTTGTTCGAGAACTGGGAATGGGCCAACAAATCTTGGTGCCAACTTGCCTCTCCTGCCAAATCGTATCACGCTCTTCAACGGAGAAATCTTAACAAACACCAAGTCACCAACGGAGAATTTTAAGTCTCTTCTCCTCTTATCAGCATAACTCTTCTGCCTATCCTGGGCAGCCTTCATCCGTTGCTGAATGATCTTAATCTTATCTGAAGTTTCCCTTACCACATCTGGTCCAAGCACAAACTTCTCACCGGTCTCTACCCAACATGATGGTGAGTTGCACGGTCTTCCGTACAAAGCTTCATATGGAGCCATACCGATACTGGATTGGTAGCTATTGTTATATGCAAACTCTGCTATATGCAAATGGTCATCCCGTGATCCACCAAAATCCAATATACAAGCTCTCAAAGAGATCTTCCAATATACGATTCACCTTCTCTGTTTGACCGTCGATTTGAGTATGATATGCGGTACTGAGATATAATTCCGACCCTAGAGCCTCTTGTAAGCTCTTCCAAAACCCACTAGTAAACAACGGGTCTCGGTCACTCACAATGCTTTTAGGTACTCCATGAAATCTCACTACCCACTTCAGTTTTGCTAACTTAGTTGCCGTTCTGGTTGATTTGACTGGTATAAATCTTGCACTCTTGGTCAATCGATCCACAATTAGCCAAATGCTATCATGTCCCGATTTAGTCCTTGGTAAACCATCAATGAAATCCATCGAGGCTTGCTCCCATTTCCATTCGGGAATTTCTAATGGTTGCAACAAACCACTAGGCTTCTTTTGCTCGGCTTTAGCTAGCTGGCAATTCATGCACTTGGATATAAACTTCCCAACGTCTCTTTTCATCCCTTCCCAGTAGTAAGTTTTCTTCATGTCTCGATACATCTTATCACCATCGGGGTGTATAGTCAGTTTTGAGTGATGACATTCCCTAAGCACTTCATCTCTCAAACCATTCACGTTGGGTACAACTAGTCTTCCATTCTTTCGAAGCCATCTTTCTCGATCAAGCCCATACAAATTCTTCTCCTCACCGTCGATATTCATCTCTAACTTGGAGATGATTTCCAATAGATTAGGATCGTCCCTCTGACTGGAACCAATCCGCTTAATCAAAGTGGGTTTGATCGTCAAACTAGCTAACATCTCTGGATCCAATTCGCACTTTGGTCTGAAATCATACCCTGTGATATACTCCAGTTGCTTCCATTCAAGAAACATAGCCCCAAAACTGGCATGTCTCCTACTCAAGGCATCGACTACCACATTGCCTTTCCCAGGTGTATATGAGATATCAAAATCATACGAAGCCAAAAACTCTAACCATCTCTGCTGACAGAGATTCAGATTCTTCTGAGAGAAGAGATACTTTAACGATTTATGATCGGTAAACAACTCAAATCTCTCTCCCAAGAGATAATGTCTCCACATCTTCAACGCGAACACGATCGCTGCCAGTTCCAAATCATGGGTAGGATACTTTTTCTCATGCGGCTTTAGTTGCCGACCAGCATAAGCTACAACCCTACCTCCCTGCATCAATACAACACCTAGTCCGGTACCATAAGCATCCGTGTATACCGTCATCTCTTCATTCCCTTTAGGAATGACTAACACTGGCGCACGCGTCAACTTTTCTTTTAGACTCTTGAATGCATTCTCACACACTCCGTCCCAGACGAAGGCTTGATTCTTCTTAGTCAACTAAGTCAACTGTGCTGCTATCTTGGAGAAGTACTGGATAAACTTACGATAATATCCAGCTAACCCCAAGAAGCTTCTTACGTCTGTTTCATTCTTGGGCGTAGACCAATCATGTACCGTAGCCACCTTCGCAGGGTCCACGGCAATACCATTCTCTGATACGACATGGCCCAAGAATCTCACTTCCCTCCTCCAGAAGTGGCATGTAGAAAATTTCGCTTTCAATTGGTGTTTTCTCAACACCTCCATCACTATCCTCAAATGTCCCTTGTGTTCTTCCTCTGTCCTTGAGTAAACAAGGATGTTGTCTATGAACACAAGAACAAACTTATTCAGCTGATCTCTGAATACCCGATTAATAAGATCCACGAAGTATGCTGGTGCATTGGTCAACCCAAATGGCATAACAAACCACTCATAGAATCCAGACGGCGTCCTAAATGCCGTTTTCGGAACACTCTCAGCCGCTACTCGGAGCTGATGAAATCCTTTTACGAGGTCCAACTGGGAGAACACTCTTGCTCCTTCCAGTTGATTAAACAAATCATCTATCTGCGGTAGAGGATACTTATTCTTCCTCGTCACCTTGTTCAACTCGCGATAGTCCACACACAAACGAAGGGAACCATCTGCCTTAGTGGCAAACACAACTAGTGCTCCCCACTCGGAGACACTTCTTCTAATAAACCCCTTCTTCAAAAGATCGCTTACTTGCACCCCGAGCTCTCGCTGCTCCCTTGGTGCCATACGACGAAGTGGCATCACTATAGGTCAGGCATCTTTCACTAAATCAATACGGAACTCAACCTCTCAGTGTGGTGGAAGCCCGGTCACTTCCCCGAAGATGTCCGGATACTGGCCAACCACGGGCACATCTGACAACTCATCATGCGGGATGTCGAGGGAATTTATAAAACTAGCCATTACCCCATCACTAGGTAGACTACCAAACAATACCCTCCGCCCATCATCCGCCCTAACTATCACCAAAAAGCCCTCACAGTCTACTACCACCCCGTATCTTTGGAGCCAATCGACCCCCAATATAATGCCATACCCAGTAAAGCCCAAAACAAAGCAATCACAAACAAACATACATCCATGACTCGATAAGACCAAATTTCGGCAAATCATACTAAGGTTAGTCGAACCACCAATCGGGTTCGTCACAACCAATAGTCTATCGACTATCTCGGGTTCCAGTCCCAACCTATCTACCAGGTCACTAGATATGAAGGAACGGGAAGCCCCAGTATCAAACAAAACTCGAACAGGTACATCAAGAATAGAAAGCATACCTTGAATGACGACATTCTTTCCTTTCTCCGCCGTAGTTGGGGCATTCGACGAAGAAGGAATAACACTGATATCATATACTTTCACAATCTGCTTCTCCTTAAGAGGCTGTGGACATTTATCCTTATGATGTCCCACTTGGCCACAGTTGTAGCACTTCCTATCCGCTGGCTTGGCCCGACATTCTTTGGCATAATAGCCCTTCTTACCACAGCTGAAGCACTCAACATCTTTCTTGCTTATTTTCTGGCCATCCTTAGTTTGGTTCTGCTTCCTCTTGTTCTGAGTGTTATTCTTGCCTCCACCGCCTGCTTACGGCTTTAGCCCTTCTGCAGATGCAACCTCAGTCTTTGACTTAGGGTAAAGACTCTCTGATCTCAAAGCTTTCCCCACAATCGATTCAAAAGTCTCATTCATGTGGTTGATAAGCCTTTCCCCTAAGTATCCATCCAAACCAGTAATGAACTTCTCATTCTTCTTCCGATAAGGGATAATCCATACTTCGACAAAGTGTCGAACTCAGCAATATAGTCCGAGACTGCCCTATTATTCTGCTTAAGCTCCAAGAACTTCCTAAACAATTCCGACTTTTGAGCAGTTGGGATAAACTTGTCGCTAAAATGAGCCTTAAACTGATCCCAAGTAACCTGATCCTCTGGAGTGGCTGTCTTAATAACATTCCACCAATTCATCGCTCGCCCTTGCAGCTGACGAGACGCTAGCCTTCTCTTCATCGCATCCTCGATACCCAAGTCGTCGAAGATACGATCATAGCTATCCAACCAATCCTGAACATCCATGGCCGACTCCGTTCCGTGGAACGGCTTCCCACCAAGGTTAGTGTAATCCTTGCACAGCTTGGCGAAATCGGCCCTAGGCGCCTGCACTACTGGACCACCACCATTACCGGCATTGGGAACTGCTCCCTGAACATCCCTAAGCATCTCTCTCATGAAGTCAGTGAACATCGTCCTCATGTCAGGAGCATTCCCATTATTGGCCCCTCTACCAGCACCCCTCGTGTCTCGACCCATCGTTCAATCTGTAAAGAGAAAACGATTAACTATCTCCATAGTGGTGCTAGTGCAGTACGACTTCATCCTTATACTACTAATAGTATATATATAAATATAGCTTTTGAAAACCAAAGTAATCACAAATACGCACTCTCATATACGTACTATCTCTCCCTAGTGTCTTTTCCTAGGTTAACTACGCAACCTAGAGCTCTAATACCAAATGTTACGGCCGGCCCAGCAACAACCGACATTTCCTCCAAAAGTGCGTTGTACACATGTCCAGTTAGCACGGGACGGTCATCGGAAGAAAAGAAAGAAGACGAAGAATCAACAAAGAACCCGTAGAATGTCTCACAGCGCATGGAACAAAATATAATAACAACATACTTGACATAAAACAGGTGAGACAGTGCATAAGATGAAACAAACTATCATAGCAGCGGAAAATCCAAATACAGCTTATAATCCAAAGCCAACATTATTACAACTTTAAAATTGTCTCAAAAAGCTAAACAAGAAAGGTACACGACTAATGCCCAAAGTAGTGACCACCAACGACACAGGGATAATATCTATATATATATATATCATACGTGGAAGCCTCCTGCTCGTCTTCAGATCAGCTACTCGTGCATCACCAACTAACCTGTCTCTAGTCTGCTCGTTTAGGGGCACCCAGAGTAATAAGAAGAGACATAAAACTCTGGGTCAGACAAAAGTCTGGTATGAGCGATAAGCGGCTAAACAGAACAATAACAGGTATACTAAACCATACCTGAACCTGGACCTGCAACCAAAGAGTTAGCACTACATACTGTACAACACTCTAAGGTGCCACTAACATATGGTGTAAAGAATACGGGGGTGGGGGGGGTGTATGTCATAGTGATGGCAAACAATCAAGCATAGCAACTATCCTCACATCTCTCACTCAGTGCGTAAAGCATACGATATCCACCACTTCGATCACCCAATACTTTGCTATGATCACTCTGCCCCATGAAGTCACAACGGCTTCACTGCACTGATCCATAGCCAGTAATCCTTCGCTATGTCCACTTTGTCCCATGGAGTCGTACTCACCCCACTGCACTGGCTCATAGCCTTACTAACCCTTTCTTAAGCATCGGTTCGGCCTTCAGGTCTCCATCGTCAACACGGTTTGGCTCGTGGCATCCACCTGGTGGCGGTTCAGATCGTCAACACCCCCAGCGGGTCGGATCGGGGTCTCCAAGTCCATCTCCACCTATGGGTTCGGGTCGGGGTCCTTCTGGAGGTTCGGGTCGGAGAAAGCGCTCCTCCAGGCCAAGTACAAATGGCTCGTGCTCACCATCCATGAGCGGATTGGGTCGGAGCTCCCTCTCTCGAGTGGTTCGGATCGGGTATAAGAGGCAGTTCACATTTGATTCTCGTGGACCTCACACAGACGGTTCGGTTCAGAGGAGATGGCTTAGTTCGTGATGTGGTTCCACGACCCCATAGGGCGATCCGGTCCGGCCCTCAATCCCCCATCCGATCCGAATTCCTGCACTTTGTCCAGCGAGCTGTTTTACGCCATTCGACGACATTTTCAACCACTTTATCTACTCTGATCAATCACAAAGCATACCATACAGTCATAGCAACACGTATAATCAACCATAAACATCAAAACAACAATATGATAGGTTGAAATGGATCAAACATAGCCAAAAACCCATATTTTCCCTTAAGCATGCTTAAGCAAAACTAATGATATGATTAGCAAAACTTAACCAAATCAAACCCAATTTCTAACAGAGGTCTTAAACATTATTTAAGAATTTATAAATATTTTTCCAGAATTTTATCATGTTTAAATTCGCTAATTAACATTAATTACCCTTAATTAACCACAATTAGTGAGGAACTATGCAAATCACTCACCTTAGCCACAAATAATCCTTAGATCTGAAATAAATCTCTTATATGGCGCGAATACCAATGCTAAACAGCAGCTCTAATCTTGATTTGGTGAAGATCTCCCTTGATTTGATGTTGCTAAGCTTAATCCTTGATTAGAAAGTGATTTGGAGGTGATTTAGAAGTTGGAGGCCATTTTTAGGGTTTCTAAGAGGTAAGTGGAGGCTAGAAAACTGAAATGGAATGAAACCCTAACTCTTTTCAGCCTCCCCATAACCCTAATCCCGAAATGGGTTATGGGCCCATTCACTAATCATCCTATTTGGCCCGGTTAAACAGTTTTTCACCTTCCAAACCTTATTTCATCCATTTCTCCCAAACAGTAAGTCTGTTTTCCACATGTGACCATTCTACGGAAATGTAAACCATCATCCGAAGCCAATGGAAGTGGTTTCAGGTCAAATCTCCTTTCTAATCAAAAGTTATGGCCAAAAAAAGATCAGCTAGGGGAAAAACGGTCATTTAAAAATCGGTAAAAATCATGAACATGGGAAATGACCCCAATGGTCGTTTCCCAAAGCCACATGACCATACGACTTCATATAAGAAAGAAATAAATATTCTATGATCCTCCGATGCGTAGAATACAGGTTGTTACAATTAGTGTCACTACCAGAATTAGCCCCCAAAATCAGTTAACAGTGAAGGGATATCGGAAGAGCATAAGCTCAGAGGGATCCCCCAAAAGTTGGAAGCCAAGTAATAGAAAAAACTACAAGCCAGGGGAACGATCGCAAAGCAGCGTGAACCGGCACCTTCCCGAAAGGAAGGAACTGAAATCTACAGAATATCAATAAAGTTCAACCAGTGGGGTCCATCCGATATAACCAATGTGACGAGAAGTTCCATAGCAAAGGGCCATCTAAGTCAGAAACCAAGAAATAAGAAGATATGAGCTCCACTCCTTAAAATCCTTAAGGCTCTACCGGAAGGCTAACCTAGCGGAGATACAAGCTAACCATGCTAATCTTCTTGGTATAGACACTGATAGTGGATTTCAAACCGACAGCTATCCACATATAGTTAGAGGGCTAGCTCCTCAAAGTATACATGAGAAAGCCGGAAGCCTACATCTGGAAGCTTACATCCGAGAGCAAATAACCAGGAGCCACTACCGGAGGTTCACGTGTTGTCCAAGAGTCATCACATCGACAAGCTCATCGCGATCTCAAAGAAGCCCCAACCGACCGGAACCCTCATTTTGGAGGATATAATTAACACTATAAGAAGCGGTCGGAAGGCAAATATACGGAACCAAGGGAAAAGGAAAGCGGCCGATAAAGGCCTAATAACCCAACAATGAAGGACCCCGAGTTCTCTATAAATAAGACCCCATGAATCACATCTGGGTGGGAATTCTATTTTTCTTGTACTCATCCTGTAAAAACGAAAAGAAGAATCCATTGGAGGATTTCTTCTGTCTCGTTCATGTATTGTAAATAAAGGGTTAATTGAGAATGCATCTATGCTCAAACTATTTTCCTATGAGTTTATCATGTTATTTCCTAGTTATTGTTGCTATGATTTACTGTTTGCTTTCTATGTATGCATGGAATTTTTCCTAAGCCTTTTTGCAGATTGGATGACCTCTTTCCATAGGTTTAAATCCACCTTGTCTATCTAGGTTTTCCTTATAAATTCAGATCTTTCCACGACTTGGTGTAGAGTTCCTTTCGGATGTCCATCGAGCCCTTGATCAAAAGCAACCTTTACCGATTCCTCTTCTATAGATCTTGGCACCGAGGGTCACCATCTGGTCAGAATCGCTAAAGCTAAACAACCCATCTCTTTCCTCTTAGATCCATTCCCATTGACCTATCTCCGATGTTGATGAAAAATATCATTAACATTTTGGCGCTAGAAGGAGTGCTTGAACCTCCGGTCCTTTGGTTAATCTCACCACATATCTACCTGTGTTGTTCAGTCCCGGATTGTACTAAGGCTTTGATAAAATAATATGGGAAAGAGGTCTCGACAGAAGCCTTCAGAATCTCGAATGAATAAGTCGGAAATCATTGACTCAAGAATGGCAGAAGAACTGAGGTTCAGAGTGGAAGCCTTACGAATAGTAAAACGGAAAGGGGAAATGGAACAATATACTTCCAATATTGAAAATCATAGCTATTCCCACATAGGGCAAACCTTAGCGCCTCCTTCAAAGGACTCTACACCAAAGGGAATTGGCATTTTCTCTCACCTAAAGAAAACCCTCTTCAGGCAAGTCAAGGGAACGACGTTTGAACAAGAAATAATGGACCATTTCGACCACTTTGCCAACAAATGGTCTGAAGGGATAACATCTCAACCTCAGTATGTTTTGGGAAGAAAGAACGAAGGTGTAAGCATAACAGTCAAGCTAGGTAACAAAAGGATTAAACCTCAGCGGCAAGAAGAGGAGCATACACCAGGGGTACCCAAGGGATACTACCTCACTACTTCAACAGAAAATATTTACTTCCTAACCAAACACGAACTCAACTATTGGCCATTCACAAAGGAAAAGCCTAAATACGAAAAGAAAACAGGAGGGCCCTACTGCCACTACCACATGATGAATGGACACGAAACTAATCACTGCAGAGTCCTTGAGGAAACCATCGTTAGATTCATCAGCCAATGTGTAACAACCCGGAAAATCTGAACCAATTTAAAAATTTTATTTTGGCTTTTTCAGTAAATTTGGAATAGTTAAAATAGTGTATTTTAAAAAATAATGATTAAAATTTATTTTAATCAAAGTTAGAGTAAATGTATTCATTTTGATTTCTAAAGAAATTAGAAATAGTACCGTAGTTTGAAAAGTCAAACCTATACCTTGACCGAATGTACTGAATTCAAAATTTAATGGATTTTAGTGAAACCAAAAATATCTAAATCTGTTTGAAAATATTTTTCCAACGAGTCTGAAAAATCAAAATTTTATAGCGGGAATCAAAAGTTATGGTCAGTTGAATATTCAGAATGGTCGCTATAGTATAATTTATAGCCCGTATAAAAGGCCATTTTTCAAACGACCTCCGTTTTTGACGAAACCACTTTTGTTGGATTTGGAATGTCAAATTATTGCTAGATTTCAATTTTCATAATTTTTCGAATTAATATGTGAGCGTGGAAAACGAAAATGTGTTTTGTCAATTTCATTCAAATTTGATCGACTTGAAAATAGCCATTTTTCGAACAGTCTCAGAATTCGACGAAATTAATTTTTTTAGGACCGTATCGTCAAGACAAAGCCAGAAATATTTTTTTTGGATTTCTCTGAGTTCGTATATGGCCACGGTGAATGTAAATATACGATCAAATTAATAATTTAAATATAAAATTAAAGATTTCAGGCCACAGACAGCCGTTTGGGTTGACGAGACCTAGCCCATTGGATCCGGAACAGGGGCTATTGGGTAGGGTCAACTCCGGTTGGATTGAAATCGGATTAGTTTATGATGTAGGGATTTGTTTGTAAAAATTACATTTAAATATTATAAATAATACAAACTTAACCCTAATCACTATTCACCTTCTCCATAGCTGCCGTCACCATGTTTTCAATGGCCACCAACCTCCTGACTTCAACTACAAATATCCACTGATCCTCTCAATAAAATTCCTCACTCAAGTTCAAGCTTTTCATAGAGATTTTCCTCCTCTTTGATTCTGTACGGTTGGATTGTAAAACCATCAAGTCTTCGATGTGTTGCAGCACCCCAAACGCCCGGAGTTTGCCTCGTTGCGCCCCCCTCCAAGCCTGATCGAGTTGCACGAAATTGGGCCCCCCTTGCGTGCCTCTCCGTGCTCTCCTTATGGTGCATTCTGATCGTGCCAACTTTGACTAATTTGATCGAGAGTCCTTGACCTAGAATTGAAGAAAAGGAAAATAAGCACGGCCGTAATACTGTTAATTGAGGAAGAAGAGTATGACACCTTTTTTATTATTTTATTAATTTAAAATGTTACAATCTAAAATAAATCGTAACTAATGCATACGATATCGAAATTGAACGATTTCAGTACCTATACAATCGTGAAACTGAGATCTTCGCTGCTGTTCAGACTAAATCCAATTCGGAGCAGTTCTAATTTTGGACCAATTTGCGTCACGACTGTGAGATTTCTTCTTTGTATATAATTAATTAATTATTTAATTTATTTGTTATGTGACGATTGAATGTGTATGGTTCAGATATGTTACGTGATGCTATTATGGACGATTTATCTGTTTGTTGGTGATGTGTAAACACAGATTTGTATGTGTTCCTTAAAATAATCATTTTTATTAGATTATTGATTTGGATTAGAATTTCTAAATCAATAAAAATAACATTTTGTAATTGATTTGGATTGGAATTTCCAAATCAATTAAAATAATCATTTTGTTGTATTATTGATTTGGATTAGAATTTCCATTTCATTAAAAATTATCATTTTTATTAGATTATTGATTTGGATTAGAATTTCCAAATCGATAAAAATAATCATTTTGTTGTGTTATTGATTTGGATTTGAATTTCCAAATCAATTAAAATAATCATTTTGTTGTATTATTGATTTGGATTAGAATTTCCATTTCAATAAAAAATATCATTTTTATTAGATTATTGATTTGGATTACAATTTCCAAATCGATAAAAATAATCATTTTGTTGTGTTATTGATTTGGATTAAATTTCCAATTCAATAGTAAAACCATTATTTTGACTGTATTGTTGAATTGAACTAGATTGTCAATTCAACATTAAAGCATTATTTTGGTTATTTGATGAATTGCATTAGATTGGCAATTAAATATTAAAAACATTATTCTGACCATTTTGTTGAATTGAATTATATTGTCAATTCAAAATAAAAACATTATTTGGATTACTTTGTTGGATTGAAATAGAGTTGTCAATTCCATTTAAAACATTATTTCACCATTTTTATTTAATTGAAATAGAATTTGTAAATTCAATATAAAATATTATTTTGTCATTTTATTGGATTTAATAGAATGGTCAATACAATTGAGATATGTCATTGAATTGAGATAAAGTTGCAATTATACATTGAATAAAAAAATTGTTCTTTTATTTGCATTCTCCAATGCAAATATACACTGAAATAAAATTGTTCTTTTATTTGCATTCTCCAATGCAAATATACATTGAATTTAAAGATTTTTTTTATTTGCATTCGCTAATGCAAATATACATTGCAAAATAAAGGTGTTCTCTTATTTGCTTTCGCTAATGCAAATATACGTTGCAAAATAATGATGTTCTTTTATTTGCATTCGCTAATACAAATATACATTGCAAAATAAAAGTGTTCTTTTATTTGCATTTTCTAATGCAAATATATTTAGAAATATAAAAATGTTCTTTTATTTGCATTCTCTAATGAAAATATATTTAGAAATATAAAAATGTTCTTTTATTTGCATTCTCTAATGCAAATATATTTAGAAATATAAAATGTTCTTTTATTTGCATTCTCCAATGCAAATATGGATCGAAATAAAAATGTTCTTTATTTGCCTTCTCCGTTACAAACAAAACATTTGAATTAAAATCACACTTTTGTTTGCAATTTTAGATGCAAACAAAACATTAGAATTAAAATCATATTTTTGTTTGCAATTTTAGATGCAAACAAAACATTAAAATTAAAATCATATTTTTGTTTGCAATTTTAGATGCAAACAAAACATTAGAATTAAAATAATATTTGATTTTGCAAATTTAGATGCAAACAAAACATTAGAATTAAAATAATATTTTTGTTTTCAATTTTATATGCAAACGATGCAAACAAAACATTAGAATTATAATCATATTTTTGTTTGCAATTTTAGATGCAAACAAAACATTAGAATTAAAATCATTTGTAATTTTAGATGCAAACAAAACATTAGAATTAAAATCATATTTTTTTTTGCAATTTTAGATGCAAACAAAACATTAGAATTAAAATCATATTTTTGTTTACAATTTTAGATGCAAACAAAACATTAGAATTAAAATCATATTTTTGTTTGCAATTTTAGATGCAAACAAAACATTAGAATTAAAATCATATTTTTGTTTGCAATTTTAGATGCAAACAAAACACTAAAGTAAGGATTACATTTTTATTCGCATATTTAGATGCAAATAAACATCGTAGTTAAAGGATTACATTTTTATTCGCGTATTTGGATGCTAATAAACGTTGTAGGTAAAGTTACATTTTTGTTCGTAAATTTAGTGCAAACAAAACATTATAACAAAGGTTACATGTTGTTTACATTTTTGATGTAAATAAAAACATAGGAATTAAAAATCATACTTTTATTTACATTCTGGATGTAAATAAAAGAATAAATTATAGTGTCGCATTTTTATTTACATTTAAGATGTAAATAAAGGCTAATATTTTAAGAGTCACATTTTTATCGACATTTCATATGAAATAAAAGAATTGATTTAGATGTTAAATTGTTTATTGTTACTTTATATACAATAGAAATAATAGGAATCGTCGAGGGGTTTATATTTATATTTATATATAAATATAAATTGAAATTTAATGAATCGCGCGCGGTAGTTCGCGTTTCGACAATCGTAACTTTAAACGATTATACCGTAAGATCCAACCGTCGGATTTTCCCAAAACTGGAACCATTAGGATCATTTTGGGAAGGTCTTTCCGATGATATAAATTTTATCAAATCCAATGGATAGATTTCAAGATAAGGGTAAATCAAATTTTGGTAGAAACAGCGCCAGGGCCGCACATCGACCCGAAGCGTCGTTTGATTATATTGAGCCATTTTTAAATAAAAAAAATAGCGATAAATTGGTATATATTGATATTAATGATATCAAATGGTTTAAATGATAATAATTCGAAAAATTATTTGAAAAGGCCGAGTTCAACTCATTTCAAATAATTCTACGGCGATTTAAAATCGAAGATTTCGAAGACGGCGATTGAAGACCGGCGATCTTCACGTCGAAAGGATAACTACTGATGCCTGACATTGGCTAGCTACCAATAAAGGGTCAAAGTGGTATTTGTGCGGACTCTCTTGTTGATCGTCCGGATACGCGAGCACCTAGGTGACTCCGGTTTCATTCAGACCCAGAACGGACTTGTAAATAGATGTATGTCCAACATTGAATTTCATGTCGTGTATTTAGGTTGATAGCTACTAATATATTTCTGAGGTGGCAGAGGATTTATCCCCTTGCTAAACACCCTTCTTTGAGACGCACGAGCTTGAAGGTTATATATTGGGGGTTACCGATCGCATGGTATGGACTGTCAATGTGACATACCAAGATGCAATTGATCGGGGCTTTTGTTGAAAAGCAAAGCCCTGTAGATGTTGATCAAACATAGCCCATTTAGGCATAGCTTTGTGTATTTCTTTACCTCGCGAGCCTCACACCCCGGTAGAGTCAAAAACGGGACAAGGGAACGCAGGGAGTGCGCACGTTTCTTTCTAGCTAGAAGTGGTGTTTGGGTTTTTACACAGCCCGGCATTTTTACTTATGTGGTTGATGGAATGAGGCGCCTCAGATTTTTATTGGTCGCCAATGGCCAATTTATAGGTCCTATGGATCGGGAAGCGTGTGTTCAGGAATTGCCAATCCACTAAAATATTTATGGACCGGCCCTGCAGGATCCGAGGGTTCGCCAGCGTCCGAATCCTAAAGACATTGCTGGAGTGTCTCGAATCGGTTAGGAGATCGTCCCTAGCCTTGACTCATGATGGAAACCAACCTCCAATACGACATTACGGTCTTGATTGTAAACCTATATATGACGACATAGTATATGGTAGCTATGTCGTCTAGGATTGATACATTTACTTTGAAGTATTTTTGAAACATATTATACACTAATAATAATATTAAAGATATTATTTTCTACATATCAAGCATTTTTTTATCATTATAAGGTAAAACTCTATCCTCTGTTTGCGTTGCATTGTGTGATGGGACCTGAGTCTTATAATGATTTCATTTTCTAAAAAGCATTGCGTTGTTTTTGACTTTAAAATTTATAAAACTTATGCACGGGCAATCCAATGGAATTAAACCTGTTCCGCGTTAGCGGGCTGGCCAATTGATTAGCCATATTATTAGTTTAGTAAGATTTCTCATACCAGTCCCATGACTGACTCGCAGTTTGTTTCACTTTGCAAACTCGGGTGCCCTCTTTCCACATGGGCAGCCAATTGACAGGTTTTCGGTAGGGATGTTTTTCTGGACTTAACCTTGCTGCTGAAGATGTTGGAAGATCTTTTCTTTTTATCTTTTATTTTCTTCTTGAGATTTGAGACGGTATTGGATATTGATGTATTTTGGGAGATTGAGACTTTATTTCTTCCCCTGTTTGAGACATCTATATTGCTAAGTGTATCCTATGCTGCGTACTCTGATGTTCTGTAATGATGTTTGTGATGACATTTCATTTCCGCTGCAATGATTTATATGTTCTGCTATATAACTGTGATCTATTATTGTTTTAATTATGTTATACTCCTATGATTATCCTTACTTTCGTTCTACGGAAGTTTGGGTCGTCACATTTGGTATTAGAGCTAAAGGTTAACCTTAGCTAAGGAGTATGACATTTTTAGAACAATACGTCTAAATAGAATTAGTAGTATTCTAAGACGTGTAGCTCATTAGAGATAGGATTAGTAGTGTCCTAGAATGAGCACAGCAGAGTAGCACATATTAATCAGCCATTACGTCATTATCATGTCATCACATCTCTTTATTTTAAAAATCTTTCCTTTAAGAATTATCATTCTCTTAGTCTGACTCTCTCCTTGATGACACAGACTGATTGAGAAATGAGTACCAGAGCACGTACAAGAGCCCGTGGTAGAGGTAGGGCTAGAGGGCCCGCTAGATAAGAGACTCCGGTCGCATAGAGAGAGACTACTCCGGAGGTTGAGACACCACCACCACCTCCCCCTCGTGCTTTCGATCTTGACAAAGTGGCTAAGAAGATAAAGAATCCAGGGGACGTGCATTATACAGGCCAAGAGACGGTGACGGAGTCGCAAGCATGGCTTAAGACGATGGAAAAGATTTTGGGAGGATTAGAGCTCGAGAACCACAAAAAGTGTAACACCCCACCTCCGCCAGGGTGACTCTTGCAAGCACTCTGACTTTCGAGGGGCGTTTGAATCAGGTAAACATGCATAATGATATATCAAGGCAGAACAAGAACATATGTATATATGTAAACAGAGTAAATAACATAGATAAAAACAGCGGAAGATTTCAAACCATTTCAAAACAAGTCTGGTACAACATAATGTCAATTTTCCAAATACACAAGTCTAGATAAAAACAACATTACTGAAAAACTAAAATACATAAGTACTATCCCCAAAATTAATGATAACCATAGCTAGCTTCATGCCAAGACCGTACAAGAGCTAAGATCCCACAAGCAAGCGATCAGAAATCCAGCTAAGCTCCAATATACCCTCCCTGAGAACCGGGGGGGGGGGGAACGGAAGAAAAGAGGCGAAAGAAAACAGGTCAGTCAAAAAGACTGAGTAAGCCCTACTACAATCAATGTAAACTGATAAAGTTAACTGGCATGAGAAGCAGGTATGATCATAAGGATAACAACATACTAGCATGGTGATTAACTAACAAGGTAGATAAAGGTGTCATCGCATAATCAGGTTTAAGGTTTTGCACCACAGGTGTACTAGCAAACTAACATGACTTGAATAAACAAGTATTGATCCCTTGGCCCAAGCTTTGGCCCAATAACATGAAATGACCCTAATGCAATGTCCAACCAAACAGTCTAGTCGATCGGCTCCCTAAGCCTAACTCGTCACGTGTTGGTGTCAATACGGCCCAAACATAATTGTAGTCGAACTGTGTCGGGTCCACCCTTCGGGTGTATCAAGCCCTAGGGTGCCAACCCCTGGACACCATAAACATGAGTGCACAGTCTCGATCTACTGGTACCCATGGGTGACTTCTCCAAATACGGACTACGTGCACGACCATAGTCCGTCCGGAACTACATCGGCGTACCACCCGGCCGTCGTTTATTTGGTCGCTTACCTCCAGCCCAGTATTCGTGCCCCCTCCCTAGCCTAGTCCCTAGGGCCTTAATGATACCATTTTTTGGGGATTACTGCGGAGTGGGCCCCCATTGCTAGGATTTTCTAGTGGGTTAAGTACGGTTTAACCCTCTTGCTAATCATGGATTAACTTGGTTAAGTGTAACGATGAGTTCACGACTTAACCCTGATTAATCTACCAAGCCCAAATTGGCTAAGTATTAAGTGGACCATGACTTAACCCTAATCACGAGGCATTAATTAATTTAATGCGCCTTAACCTCTCACATTAGACCTTGTTGTGGTTACTAGTTAAGCCGGGCGGGTCCGGGTAGCTTTACACCACAACTTGGTCTAACCTCGGGTTCAAGGTACAACATGGCCAACTTCTCACATTGGGTCCTATTGTTTGTAGCAACTAGTTAAGCCGGTCGGTTCCGGGTAGGTTTACACTACAAACTCAACCTAACCTCGAGTTGGTCACACTTATCTTTTCTAAGTGTCATGTCCATCATGTTTCCAAAACATGTTACAAATTTTCAAGCAATTGGGTAGACCTAACTTAATAGGTAAATTCCCAATGGGTAGACCTAACTTAATAGGTAAATTCCCAAGCTTATGTTTTTATGTCTTTTAAGTTTACCCAACCCCAAACGCAATCCCGTCGCTTACATATCGCAATAGCGGATAAAGGATAGAAAGAGGGAACTTGGCATAATCGTGACATAAAGGTATTGAAGCCACAAGTTCAACATGGTGGCATAAGAAATGTACATATGTTCATATACTTGCATATTACATTTTTAGGCCTCAAAAGCATGCATAAAACCAAACTTGGCATATTGGTGATACATGGTGCTAAATGACATGTAGACATGGCCATAAGTTCGCATTTAGCCTCACATGCAAGTTATCATAAGAGATATGATAACTTACATGTTGCCAAAATGCAACCTTTAGCATAAAGCTTGGAGCTTTAAGCTCATAAACCCAAGATAAGCTTGCATAACATGATAACATGAACAAAAGGATCAACCCAAACTTGCATAACATAACTTGCATATCATATGAAAACTTGCATAACATAACTTGCATATCATATGACAAACTTGCATATCAAACTTGCATAACATAACTTGCATATCAAACTTGCATAACATAACTTGCATATCAAACTTGCATATCAAACTTGCATAACATAACTTGCACATCAAACTTGCATATCATAACATGATAAAATTGCATATCATAACATGGCAAACTTTGCATATAAACTTGCATATCATAACTTGATAAACTTGCATATCACAACATTTAACTTTAGAGTTTAAGTATGAAAGTAGAATAGGGCTTACAATACTTATGAAGGCACAAAAGATATGACAAAGCCCTTATGCAATCAAATAGACCCAAAATGCAAGCTCTAACATAAAAACCCTTGAGCCAAAATGATCAAAACTCTTTCTTTATGATGCAAATATAGAAACTTGACTTGAATGCAAGCTAATGACACTCATACAAGCTTGAAAACACTTGTATGCATGGAAAATCTCATAGAAATTTATTTAGGAATTGTATGAAGAGAGTGGAGGCCATGAGAGGATTGATTTTGCCATAGTTTAGTTGTATGAATCAATAATGATGATTTAGGCTAGGTTTAGGGGTCCTTTTATAAAAGTTTAGGTTAGTTTAGGCCATAGGATTAACCCTAGTTTAGATCTAAACCATCAAAAATCGTCATAGGCCAGCAGAACAGACCAGAGAACCAAAACAGGTGCACCAAGCCAGCCAGGGTCAAGCCAGAAAGCTGTGCAGGTTTCTGGCTCGACACGGGCGCACTTCCCAAGTGCGCCAGTGTATTTTTGTGCTGGCGCACTTCACAAGTGCGCCAGTGCATTCTGGCTTGATTTTCGGTTTTTCTGCCTAACTTCGTTCGTCCATATCTTCTTCATATGGACTCCGATTTTCGAAAACTCGGACTCTATTTCGCGTATTTTTCCGAGACGAACGCAATGGCATAGCCCATTTCCCTTGATTCAGACTTTAGAATTAAATTCTGCCTCGATTTATGTTATAACAGGTTATTGAAAATACGGGTTGTTACATTCTCCCCTCCTTAAAGGATTTCGTCCCCGAAATCTTCAAGTTAGGAAGAACGTATCCTACCATCCAACATCCATCTACTCAAAACATCATCCACGAGCAATCATTGTCCTTACAAGATTCTAAATGTTGTATGAACATATGCAAAGGTGTGTGTATATGTACTTATCTAATGCAAATATCATCAATGCAAATTATGTTAGTGAAATGAATCCATATGTATGCAATTCCTAACATAAAGTATAACATCTATATGTGTGCACATAACATACATCCATATGCAACATCCATGTGATAATACAAAAATTTCCATCCATGAATAAGTGTAAGCACTCATGCATATGCAATATGAGGAGTGTGTGAGCCGATCTAGTGCCTAACGTGTATAATGCATCCACAAGTAACCACTTGCAAACACTTGCAACCACTTGCAACCATCAAGCATAACATGTTTCAAACACATGTTTCATCCAAAGGGTTTCTACCTAAGGTTCTCATGACAAGATTAACACGATAAACTAGATAATCAAGACAAACATGGATAGCAAAAGATATGCTACAAAGAGATCGGGAAGATAAGCAGGATATACTCCTCTTTCGGATTACAAGAAATCCCTTCCTAACCCCAATCCTATAAAAGCCCAAAAGGTTTAGTCAACCTAACGGACCCCCTTCAAACCCTGACATGTATTACTAGCCAATAAGTCATACCTCCCGATAGAAATAGGACCGAAAATGGGACCGAGAGGATATACATAAAAAGATTACATGGGAGTAAGTTCCACAGGAAAACAAGGATCAAGGATATACTCTTAGAAAGAGATATGATGCACGAATCCAGCCTTCAATCTTCTAAGTCACGTTTCCTTGAGCTTAACTCCACTGTGCTTTGACCGTCTTTTACCTCATGATTTCTTGGCTTCTTAACTCTTATTTCCAAATATGAGTTGGAACCCATTTCATTGTCGCCTCTCGTCTTCCTCTTTCGCTTACTCTTCTATCATTCCTGGCTTAAACATAACTATGACCTCATGGTTTCATGCAAGCTCTCCAAAATTCACTAGTGAATCCTGGACCTCGTTTACTTACTATAATCCACGCAGCAGAACTTTTCTTGAAAATACCAATCCACGTTGCCAATTGCTCTTACTAACGTGATTTTCTATAACTCATGCTTGAACGAAATGAATCATCCGCCTGCGAATGATAGGCCGTACTTAGATTCAGTTGCTTGCCCATGACTTCTCGTAGACTATCCCAAAACTGGCTAGTGAAGATTGAGTCACGGTTACTAACTATACTTGAGGGAACCTCGTGCAACCGCTTTATTTCTTGAAAGTAAACTGTCGCTAGCCATGATGCAGTCCTTTCGCTCTTTACCGGAGTGAAATGAGCACTCTTCGTGAGTCTACCTACTATGACCCACATGCTCGTATTCTCTTTCCTTGACCTTGGCAGTCCATCCACGAAATCCTTCGTGACGCTTTACTACTTCCATTGCGGGGACCTCCAATGGATGTAATAGCCCACCGGGCTTCTATGACTCGGCCTTTAACCTGTTGGCACAACATGCACCTTGGGACAAACTCGGCCACTTCCTCGGGTGATGTGCATCTTCAAGAACCTTCTTTCTCTCATCGCGTCTTAGCCATCCCTTGTCATCTATAGCGAGGTGACTTACCATCTCGCCTCGAATCAACTTGTCCATGATCTCGACTAACCGCGGGTCTTCTTTCTGTGAAGTCCCTACTTGATCCAGAAGGGTAGGTCTAAACTCAAGGGACGCTTACTAACTAAATAAACTGAGAGAACTTCTTACTTCGGTTGCATTCCTTGGAGTCTTCCAATCCTGAACTGCAACTACCTTAGCGGGATCCACCGCCAAGCCTTGCTTAGAAACTATATGCCCAAGGAATCTAACTTCCCTTCTCCAAAAGTGGCACTTGGAGAACTTGGCCTTCAACTGATGCGCTCTAAGCGTATCCATCACCTCCACGAGATGCCTTGCGTGCTCTTCCTCATCCTTAGAGAAGATCAAAATATCATCTACGAAGACCACGACAAACTTGTTCAAGAACTCCCTGAATACCCTACTCATCAAGTCCACGAAGTAGGCGGGTGCATTAGTCAAACCGAATGGCATGACCAGCCACTCTAAGAATTCATCCGGAGTTCTGAACGCAGTCTTGTCTATACTATCCTCAGCTACTCTGAGCTGATGGAATCCAGTAGCAAGATCAAGAGAAAACAGATGTTCCTACAAGCCGATCAAACAAATCATCGATCCTTGGCAATGGTTGTCTATTCTCTTCGTTTAACTCACGATAATCAACACAAAGTCGAATAGAACCATCTGCCTTGGTAGTAAATACTACAGGCGCTCCCCATTCAGATATACTTCATCTAATGAAGTTCTTCTCAAGCAACTCCTTTACTTGCTTACTTAGCTCCCGCCTTTCACGCGGAGCCATGTGCCGAACGGGCTAAGAAACCGGCTTTGCGTTATCCACCAGATAAATGCGGAAATCAATCTCTCGCTTAGGGGGCAACCCCCTAACTTCATTGAAAACATCCGGATACTCTCGAACCACTCTCACAGACTGAAGAGTTTCCATTGACGAGTCGAGTGATTCAAGATAGCACAGCATGACGGGACCTCTCGGATTACAAGAAATTTCTAGGGTGTTTCCGAGGCGAGTCACGAGCCTCACAACCCTTTGCTCACAATCAAGAATGGCTCCATATCTGGACAGCCAATCCATGCCCAATATCAATCCGTATCCCCTAAAACCAAGAACATAAGCACTGCACAAGAACTCTACACTCAGTATAGAGATCCTCAAATCTCGCATATCATAGACAAATGGGCGGAACCCCCAATAGGATTTGAGACACAGACGGGATCATCTACCAAGCTAGTATTAAGGTGCAAACTATCAACAAGATCAGATGAGATAAAGCTATGCGATGCACCAGAATCAAACAAGGTACGAACTGGAAAATCAAAAATATATACAAGGCTCTCAACAGAAATACTACCTCGATCGGGAACTGGAGCGGTATTGAGAGCATGAACTTGCCCTCCTGAAGGTCCAGCACGCTGAGTCTGACCCTGGCCTTGCCCTTGCTTCTTCGGGCAATCCTTACTGAAATGTCCAGTCTCACCGCAGAAAAAGCATTCACCATTCTCCCTTTTCCTCTTCTTACACTCCTTAATAAGATGCCCAACTAAACCGCAATAATAGCACTTTCACTTTTTGTTATTGCCCTTGTTGTTGTTCCCCTTGTTGCCTTGACTCTTGTTCTTATTGCCTTGACTGCTCTGACCGCTTGGATTACCCTGATTTCCTTTCCACTGGGAATCAATCTTCTTGGCTTGAGTATCATTCATCTTGATCTCCTTCTTGTCACTCCTATTCTCTTCATTGAGTAGGGCCATATTCACCAAACTCTCGAAAGTTGCCCCCAAGGGTATATGAGTCATGGCTAAACCATGTAATGGCTCGTTTAATCCTAGAGCAAAGTATAGGGCCTTCTTCTGAGCTGTGTTGACCAAGTCTAAACCGAACCGAGCAAGTTGATTAAACTTATCCACGTATTACCTAATAGTCATGTCCCCTTGCTTTAGTGATAGGAACCTTAGTCCAAACCTTCCCCGAAAGTCATCCCAAGCCTCAATTGGCCTAGTAGCGGTGGTGACCACCCACCAACGTGCAGCTTCTTCCTTTAGCAACCAAACTGCTAATAAAACCTTCCTACGATCATCTATATCAAAGAAGGCAAAAAGATCTTCGGTTTCTTTCAACCAGTTCCTTGCCTCTACATAAGTCTCGGTTCCAATGAAATTCTTGCAACCCATCGCCTTGAGGTCTTTGCAAATCTTTGCGAAGTCAGCTTGAGGATGCTGAGGGGGAGAAGGAAGAGGAACCTCAGCGACAGGAGGAGGAGGAACATTAACTACCGGAGGAGGAGGAGGAGGAACATTAACTACCGGTGGAGGAGGAGGAACATCTGCGGGGCCGGCTTCGGTCGCCCTAGCCTCCAAAAGTCTCCTATACCAAATAGGTACGTGTACTCCCTCCGGAATGGCAAAATTATCGGCTATACTGAAAACGAAGAAAAAGATAGATTCAGAATGGAGAAAAACGAAGGAATTTTGCTAATAGATTTTTGGGGAATAGCCTTTAAAATAAACTAGACTTTTCTTTGGAAAATACTTTATACTTGGTTTTGAAAATAGTTTTCCAGAAGTTTTCTAAAAACCTTTTTGTTCCTTCTCGTAAACCATATGCTCTGATACCAAATGTAACACCCCACCTCCGCCAGGGTGACTCTTGCAAGCACTCTGACTTTGGAGGGGCGTTTGAATCAGGTAAACATGCATAATGATATATCAAGGCAGAACAAGAACATATGTATATATGTAAACAGAGTAAATAACATAGATAAAAACAGTGGAAGATTTCAAAGCATTTCAAAACAAGTCTGGTACAACATAATGTCAATTTTCCAAATACACAAGTCTAGATAAAAACAACATTACTGAAAAACTGAAATACATAAGTATTATCCCCAAAATTAATGATAACCATAGCTAGCTTCATGTCAAGACCGTACATGAGCTAAGATCCCACAAGCAAGCGATCAGAAATCCATCTAAGCTCCAATATTCCCTCCCTGAGAACCTGGGGGGGGGGGGGGACGGAAGAAAAGAGGCGAAAGAAAACAGGTCAGTCAAAAAGACTGAGTAAGCCCTACTACAATCAATGTAAACTAATAAAGTTAACTGGCATGAGAAGCAGGTATGATCATAAAGATAACACCATACTAGCATGGTGATTAACTAACAAGGTAGATAAAGGTGTCATCGCATAATCAGGTTTAAGGTTTTGCACCACAGGTGTACTAGCAAACTAACATGACTTGAATAAACAAGTATTGATCCCTTGGCCCAAGCTTTGGCCCAATAACATGAAATGACCCTAATGCAAGGTCCAACCAAACGGTCTAGTCGATCGGCTCCCTAAGCCTAACTCGTCACGTGTTGGTGTCAATACGGCCCAAACATAATTGTAGTCGAACTGTGCCGGGTCCACCCTTCGGGTGTATCAAGCCCTAGGGTGCCAACCCCTGGACACCATAAACATGAGTGCACAGTCTCGATCTACTGGTACCCATGGGTGACTTCTCCAAATACGGACTACGTGCACGACCATAGTCCGTCCGGAACTACATCGGCGTACCACCCGGCCGTCGTTTATTTGGTCGCTTACCTCCAGCCCAGTAATCGTGCCCCCTCCCTAGCCTAGTCCCTAGGGCCTTAATGATACCAATTTTTGGGGATTACTGCGGAGTGGGCCCCCATTGCTAGGATTTTCTAGTGGGTTAAGTACGGTTTAACCCTCTTGCTAATCATGGATTAACTTGGTTAAGTGTAACGATGAGTTCACGACTTAACCCTGATTAATCTACCAAGCCCAAATTGGTTAAGTATTAAGTGGACCATGACTTGACCCTAATCACGAGGCATTAATTAATTTAATGCGCCTTAACCTCTCACATTAGACCTTGTTGTGGTTACTAGTTAAGCCGGGCGGGTCCGGGTAGCTTTACACCACAACTTGGTCTAACCTCGGGTTCAAGGTACAACATGGCCAACTTCTCACATTGGGTCCTGTTGTTTGTAGCAACTAGTTAAGCCGGTCGGTTCCGGGTAGGTTTACGCTACAAACTCAACCCAACCTCGAGTTGGTCACACTTATCTTTTCTAAGTGTCATGTCCATCATGTTTCCAAAACATGTTACAAATTTTCAAGCAATTGGTTAGACCTAACTTAATAGGAAAATTCCCAATGGGTAGACCTAACTTAATAGGTAAATTCCCAAGCTTATGTTTTTATGTCTTTTAAGTTTACCCAACCCCAAACGCAATCCTATCGCTTACATATCGCAATAGCGCATAAAGTATAGAAAGAGGGAACTTGGCATAATCGTGACATAAAGGTGTTGAAGCCACAAGTTCAACATGGTGGCATAAGAAATGTACATATGTTCATATACTTGCATATTACATTTTTAGGCCTCAAAAGCATGCATAAAACCAAACTTGGCATATTGGTGATACATGGTGCTAAATGACATGTAGACATGGCCATAAGTTCGCATTTAGCCTCACATGCAAGTTATCATAAGAGATATGATAACTTACATGTTGCCAAAATGCAACCTTTAGCATAAAGCTTGGAGCTTTAAGCTCATAAACCCAAGATAAGCTTGCATAACATGATAACATGAACAAAAGGATCAACCCAAACTTGCATAACATAACTTGCATATCATATGACAAACTTGCATAACATAACTTGCATATCATATGACAAACTTGCATATCAAACTTGCATAACATAACTTGCATATCAAACTTGCATAACATAACTTGCATATCAAACTTGCATATCATAACATGATAAACTTGCATATCATAACATGGCAAACTTTGCATATAAACTTGCATATCATAACTTGATAAACTTGCATATCACAACATTTAACTTTAGAGTTTAAGTATGAAAGTAGAATAGGGCTTACAATACTTATGAAGGCACAAAAGATATGACAAAGCCCTTATGCAATCAAATAGACCCAAAATGCAAGCTCTAACATAAAAACCCTTGAGCCAAAATGATCAAAACTCTTTCTTTATGATGCAAATATAGAAACTTGACTTGAATGCAAGCTAATGACACTCATACAAGCTTGAAAACACTTGTATGCATGGAAAATATCATAGAAATTTATTTAGGAATTGTATGAAGAGAGTGGAGGCCATGAGAGGATTGATTTTTCCATAGTTTAGTTGTATGAATGAATAATGATGATTTAGGCTAGGTTTAGGGGTCCTTTTATAGAAGTTTAGGTTAGTTTAGGCCATAGGATTAACCCTAGTTTAGATCTAAACCATCAAAAATCGTCATAGGCCAGCAGAACAGACCAGAGAACCAAAACAGGTGCACCAAGCCAGCCAGGGTCAAGCCAGAAAGCTGTGCAGGTTTCTGGCTCGACACGGGCGCACTTCCCAAGTGCGCCAGTGTATTTTTGTGCTGGCGCACTTCACAAGTGCGTCAGTGCATTCTGGCTTGATTTTCGGTTTTTCTGCCTAACTTCGTTCGTCCATATCTTCTTCATACGGACTCCGATTTTCGAAAACTCAGACTCTATTTCGCGTATTTTTCCGAGACGAACGCAATGGCATAGCCCGTTTCCCTTGATTAAGATTTTAGAATTAAATTCTGCCTCGATTTATGTTATAATAGGTTATTGAAAATACGGGTTGTTACAAAAAGCGATTTATGGCAACTTGGTTTATGAAAGACCAGGCCCAAATTTGGTGGGAAACAGCTATGATTGGGGATAATGAGGCCGATGTGACTTGGGGAAAATTCAAGGAGCTATTCAATGAGAAATTCATTCCACCCCACGAAGTTGAGCGCCTACACGATGAGTTCGCCCACCTCCAACAAGGGAGCGTGACTATTTCGGAGTATGTTAAGAAACTGGATGAACTTTCCAGATATGCCCCAGAATTAGTCTAAAACCCGCTATGGAAAAATAAAAGGTTTATCAATGGTCTGGCAAGGAGGTACCGTAACAGGGTGACTGCACACATCGAGTGCCCATTTGCTAAAGTAATCGAGACGGCCTGCAGATTTGAAGAGATTGATCAGAAGGGTTCCATAAAGAGAAAGAAAAGAATCAAGCCAACAACAAGAAGAAGGAGTCAGACAAGAAAACTGAGGCAGGCAGCTCTTCCACCACTGTAATGGCCCGCAAATCTGTACTATCTTAGTTGACTACATACATCATACATCCAACCCAAATATCACGAAAATACGAATCATTTTTCTTTAGAAGAAAAAGGTAGAAGAAGAACAGAAATAACAACACTGAATCTCACATCGCAGCAGAACAAAATATAATATATCATAACTTTTGGAATATAAAATTTCAACTGTATAACATACACTTATCATAGTATCACTATCAGAGTACAACTTACAACACATCGGACATAACAATAACTAGATAATGCTGAAGCCTCCTGCTCCAAGCTTCTTTGGATAAATCTGTAAAATCCTGAACTACTTGACTGCCCATACAAAATTGGGCACCCAAGAGTTTAGGTAAAATAAAACAAAATAAACTCCGGGCCAGTCATGGGACTGGTAGGAGTAAACAGTTTAAAATAGTTTCAGAAAACTAAATGATATCTCATAAGACCACGCTGTATAACACGGAACGGGTTTTTCCCTTATGAGAATCCAAACACTTGATTTAACTTTCAAATCCTCTTTGAAAGAACGGTAATCTTTATATCAAAACTCTTTGATACTATAATAATGTCTAAGTCAAGTAAATAACAATCTAGTGGAACGTTTGCATCTCATGTTCCACATATTTATATACAATCAAAACCGCAAGCACTTATTGGGTAATGGATTTCCAACTATGACAAGGTATGGAACCACCTTCCGCTGGTGTATCTCTAGAGGAGAATACACCGAGTTCAACAATAACATCTTGTAACTCAGCCACACATGACCGACCACTCATTTCGCTTGAGTGTATCAAATGTATATCACCAACAGTTGGGATCAGCAACCATTTCCCAAATGGGACAGCATCGAATAGAATAAGGAATTAAATGAATCTCTAGATAGGTGATATTACACACTAATGGGAGCTAACCACATAGCCATGTTGCCTTCCCGATTTTTGTCATTTCCCGGTTGTTGAGGCCAGAGGCTACGATTACTTTCCATTCATTGATAACACGATCACTTTGAATGCCACATTATCAGATCCGTTAATCACTAATTGATTAGCACAAATATTCTGGATATTATGCTAAGGGAATAAATCCGTTGCAACCATACATATTTATACAGACCAACTCATTCGATCATGGTAAATACTCTGTTAGACACTCGTCCATATACATCCGTCCTGGGATTAAACGAAACCGAAGGCACAATTTCTATTAATAGAAAAAGTCCTTGCACTCTACTCCGTCTTCGATTATCTTCATATAATCTGATTCGCAACGCTACTACAAATACGGAGTGGTTCATTGGATAATAATCCAACCGGTCTCTCCATATTAACAACGATGGTCAAAACTTCGATAGTCCGTGATTTAACTATCGAATAAAAACAAGTGTTCATTCAACATATCAGACAAATCACTGGACTCTTTAATTAATTTTCATTGATAAAATCTCTTCTCCATTTCCTTATCAATATTTGTTAAACAAATATTTTCGGTAATCATCTTGGCCTTTTACATTAATTGGAAAACATTTCCATATATCGTTTTCTTTTATTTTCAATACGTAGAAAATATATTCTATTTATAATTGGAAAATATTCCAATTACTTATCTCTTTCCCCACCATTCATTTTTAGACTTAGGAAATATTTATAATCATATTTCCAAGCTTTCACTTCTTCGGGTTAAAACGAATGTTGTGTAAAACATCGCTACGACAACCCAAAATACTGCATTCAACTAACTCTTATTCACACATTCCTCTTCGAGACTGGATCTTACTATTTATCGGTTAAAAACGAGATCAATCAAGTTGGGGTATAACTACCTCTCAGACCTTGACTGAAAACATCCTTAACTTCAAAACAGACAAGACCACTTAACTCAAAAAATCAACACCAACCAAACCAATTATTCATTTTTAAAACGTATATACATTTCTCTTTCTATTACCAGATTTTCGATTTCCTTTTTGTTTAAACTATTCTATTTTTAAGTTCGTTTCCTTATCGAATTCTATATATATCGATACATTGATTTCTAACTATCAAAATTTCTTAAAATATTCTAACTCCTTAAATTTCCGGAAAAATTCGCCATAACCTCCTTTGTACCGGGAGCATCGGGAAAATCCCCAAAACACCACATAGGCCTCTCCATTCAAAAAGAAAATCAAAAAGCCAAGCGGCTAGCCGATACGGCGCATAAAAACCCATATGTGAATTAAATACATACCTTTTTTATCGGGCATTCTCTCTCTCTCTCTATATATATATATCTTCATTAACTCCATTCCATACCTGTCTCATGAATATCCATAAATTTCTAATTCATTTCAACTTAATACACTCGTTTTAACTCAACTCGTTAATTAACTCTTTAATTAACTCTCTGCCTATTTCACTTGTATATTTGAATATAACATGTTTCAAATATATTTCAACTTACTCATGAACCAATCTAATTCTAATTTCAACTTGAGTTATATATTCGATTTCGAATATAAATTCTCAATCTCTTTCACTTATCCAAAAATCCAATTTCGATTCAAATTTCCTTTAACTATTTATTCTCCAATTTAGTTAATTCTATTTGATAATTAAAAATATGATTTTTGTCTCAAAAATCATTTCACTTACTTCACTGGAGTTCATATTTATTTTGTTTCCCCAGTCTAGATTTTTCTAATGTCAATTCGGATTTTATTTCCTTAAAATCCTTTTATTTATTTAAATAAACCGTTATCGTTTTTAAAACGATTATGGTGCTGTTTTTCTAAAAAATTGATTTTGACATAACTCAAAATCTATACAACGAAATCCAGATTTTTCTCTTTCATTAGAAAACTATTATTCAACCGGTCCCGACGATTCTTGTTTCAAGGAATTCCGATTTCAATCGAGTTCTATAAACTCAATTGAAGTTCGAATTGCCAATTTATGAACTGCAATGCTGCGGCGAGTTCGTTTTAATTATATTTAGATATATAAACGTTAAACTTCGTTTATATAAAAATTCCAACTTCACTCTAATATATTTTCATATATATTAAACCAATTTTCCTAATTCCAACTTCTTATTTCTGGATATCCTTATTTGCTGATTATTTCACTACTCAGTTATAATTTCATTTGTAACTCCATCTTTTATCCTACATTCCATTTCCTTTATAAATTATATATTTATTAAGTTCGATATAATCGAATTCAAATCTTTATCCTTAGCTTTATCTCAGTTCATTTTATATTCCAAATTTCGGAAATAAAATCTATCGTTCTATTTTTCAACACGTTTTCCAATCCACCTTTAAATTCATACTTGAATTTAAACTGCTAAGTTATCTAACGATAATTTATTTTACTTAATTATAAACGTCGTTTATAATTTAACTTCCTTGTTTTATAAAGTTAAAACAAGTTTCTATTTCGAAATCTATTAAAAACCAAAATCCTATTTTGGAGTATTCTCTTTATTAAACCTATCTATATAAATATAGAACCTATTTTCATGCTTTATCTCAATCTCTATTTTAACTAAATTTAAATATCTCGTTTGGGAATAATCTATTTTATAAATCCGACATAGTCGAATTTAATCATAAATCCTAAGGATTTATTCAAGTTCATTTATATTTTGAATATCGGAATAAAGTTAATCGTATATTATTTAAAATGATTCTAAGTTCTCAATTTAAATTCACATTTGAATTTAAATATTTAAATTATCCAAATGGTAATTTTTCCTTTTTATTTACAAACCCTATTTATTTTACTTGTTTATTTATTCTTAAACAAGCCTCGATTTCAATACTTTTGAAATCGATATTTCTACTTTGGAAAATAGATTTCCCTTTTCAATTTCACACTTGTATATTTATTTCTGAATTATCCAATGATAATTCTTTTCACATCATTTATAAACTTCGTTTATAAAAGAACTACTTGTTTTTATTCTTTTAAAACAAGTTAATATTTTAATTCTATTCAAATTTCAAATTCTAGAAAAATAGAATTTCCCTTTAAATCTCAATATCCTTTTCACGATATTTTTAAATATCAACATTTTGGCCCAGTGATATTTAAACACCAAACAACCAATTATTTATTTCGGGTTTTCTAACACATCATATATGACAGTATATATGCAAACAAATAAACAAACAGATAATATATTTTTGAGAGATCCAGTTGGATCCCTCCAACTTGTTTTCCTGCATCCACAGACGTTAGTCAACATAGTAATACCCATTCTGCTGCGAGGCAGGATATCGTGGTATAGAAGGTCATACACTATCCTAGCGTGGGGCGTATAGGGTCATCCGCTAATGATACTGCGGGCATCCGCTAATGAGACTGCGGGAACAATCCAATCATCAACCCAATATATATATATATAATATTCAAGCCTAAATAACTAATATATTTAAATCAACCAGACAACATTCAAACAAGCAACACACAATTATTTTTAACGAAATAAAAATAATTTTAATTATACAGGTGAGTGAGATTTACTCACCAGGATTTTTATTTGTCGAATATTCATTCCGATCCCAAATCATCTTGGCTTTGAATCCAACTAAATCATTTATCTTGAACCATCTCAAATGAATCTATTACCTACGGTTATTTAATTTTATATGTCGATTAAACGATTATTCAATTAAATTAACTATTATACTAAATAAATTAAATATTAACTAAATAATTTATTTAATTACCTTTTCCATTGTTTTCTTAACCTTCACCAATATCGACCTTCATCATTTTATCATTTTGGTTCCTTACTACCACATCAGAACATGCGATTGATGTTGCCACCAAGAAATTATCAGAAATTGAACTCCAGTGGCAATTTACAGTAACTGAACTCCATTTCAGTTGAAAACCAAAATCGACTTCACACCACTCTAGTAGTCGATCGTGACTTCACCAGTTTCCTCCATCATCGCGAGCGCAGACCTTAGCGTACCCACCAACAATCGATCGAAAATCGAAAACCCCCTTTCAGTTGAAATCCCGAGATCGCGATCCCCAAAACCGTGCGTCCTAGCTTTGCGATACCAGAATTCCAACAGGCGAGCTTTGATTGATTTCGTCTACGAGATTTTCTCCAATTTTAGAGTTCTGGAGCCTTCGGGTTTTCGATTTCGTGGATTAAAAGGAAACGAGATTTCAGTTTCTGCTGAGGCCAAAGGAAGTACGGATTTGATTTTGAAGGAAAAAGAACTCGATTCCATTTATTATGTTTTCCTTTGATTCGAATTTTCTGAGGAATGGAAACGGGGTGCTTGCGATTTTAACAAGGAAGGTGTGGTTTAAAAATGGATTGCATAGCCAATTTTAATCCTTTTGTTTTTAGGCTTTGTTGTTTCTTCTAGGACCAAGGAAAAAGGATCAGTATATATTTATATTATTTATAATTATATTTTGAACCAATATAATTGAAATAAAAATAATCCGTGATACTGAACTCCCTTCTGAACCCAACAATGGTCGTTTCTAGGGTTATAACACTATTCTGAACACACTGGGATAGGTCATGAAGTCCAATTTGGTCGTCTTGAGACGATATTGATTTCAATAAACATAAATTAAATTTCAGACCAATTAATTTCTTCGATAATAAATTAATATTATTATCGTTTTATTCTAATAGAATTTTTTGATCATTTCTGAATCGTTTCGATTCAGTGTTGAATTTCGAATTCAATTATTTCTGTATTACGATAATTTAATATATCCTATATTAAATCGAAATCAATTTTGAAATCGATAACTTAATATAAAATTCCATTTATATTATCAACTAAATATTTAAAATCATATTAAATATTTTAAAATTAATCGACCAAAAATCCGGGTCGTTACAACCGCCAAGCCCCAAGAGAAGAAGAAGAAGAGGGACCGATCTAAAGTCAAGTGCTTTAATTGCCAGAGGAAAGGGTATTTTGAGTACGAGTGCCGAGCTCCGAAGAGGCCCAAAAGGAACGAGTCTAGACCGAGTCGGAGCAGTGGACAGAATCCCCATGGCCCAAGAGAATGTTTTAACTGCCACAAGCCTGGACACCTCATCAAGGATTGCCCTTTGCTCAAGAAATCCCAGGTGGCACATGTCTATGATGGAGCGGCTGCATCGACTTCTTCCAAAGCAGGTACGCCTGATGTTTTAGGAGGTACACTTAACATTAAAAACATTCCTATCACCGTTTTGTTTGACACGGGTGCATCTAGAAGTTTCATATCTGTTAACACGATTAAAAAGTTTAAATTGAAACCCAGAAAACTCAAAGAACCAATTAGAGCACATAGTCCGATAGGGGGTTCGCTTATTCTTGATCAATATTGTAGAGTGCCTGTTTCTTACTCTTAATTCCAATTCCATTTTGATTTGATCGTTATGAGTTTTTCTGGATACGTTATTATACTTGGGATAGACTGGCTAGCAAAATATGAGGTTGAGTTACTTTGTGCTGAAAGGGTAGTTAAAATCAAAACAAAATTTGGAGACATCATTGTTATTACATGCCACGGCTCAGCCATGGATAGGAAAGAATTCTGGTCTTCTCTAGATGTCACTCCTGCTTCTATTGAGGATATTCCTATCGTCAGAGACTATGCAGATGTGTTCGAAGAAGTAGACAGCTTACCTCCGCGCAGAGAAATCGATTTCAGAATTGACTTAGCTCCTAATGCAAGGCCAATTGTACACCCTATCTGAAGGACATCACTGAAAGAAAAAGAGGAGCTGAGCAATCAAACCAAGCAGCTTTTGTGGAAGTGTCTGATCAGACCTAGTTTCTCAAGCTGGGGTGCAGCTGTGGTTTTCGTCCCAAAGTCAGACGGTACCCTTAGGCTATGCGTAGACTATCGTGATCTAAATAAGCAGACACTGAATAATAAATACCCACTGCCCCGCATTGATGATCTACTGGACCGCTTGAACAGAGCACGAGTATTCTCTAGGATGTACCTAGCTACAGGTTTCCACCAACTATGCATTGCCAAAGAACGCGTGCCTTTGACGGCTTTTAGAGGGCTAGAT